>JAEAOA010001312.1:62500-142653 GCA_016746295.1 Potamilus streckersoni
GATAGATAGATAGATAGATAGATAGATAGATAGATAGATAGATAGATAGATAGATAGATAGATAGATAGACAACCGCAACTGGCATAGACTGAACGTTTGTTTTGTTGTTTTATTGTTTTGGAAGGTCGATGTTCTACTTATAATATGCAAAGCGTTTGCAAGTCATTTAGTTACGCATCTTAGAGATCACAACATCATATAAATAATTGGAATAATTGCAAAAATATATAGAAGGCATAAAGGGAAATTTTATTAAATTTCATAAATCATTAAAACTTGGCATATTTATTGAAACCGTTGAGACATTAGGTTCATGTACAATGTGCTTGAAGAAAAGTCTATTTTGTATCAAATTAAGTCATCTTTCTCATTTAGATTTTTCTTGCTTTCTGAGTCCAATTTGAACAAGACAGAAAACCTGCTAAATAACATTTATTTTCAGTTCCATAATTAAAACAGTTTCTCCAAGGTAAGAATATAAATCCGAGTGATATGTCTTATGGTAACAGCCTTTCTGGACCGGTGCTAGTTGACCTGCTCGAGGTAAGCCCCTTCACCCAAACTTCTCCAGAGTAAGCCAAGTAAAACACTGTTGAGGAAGTACTATAAGAGACTACAATATACTCTTTAAATCATTTACATAGTTTCAACTGAATGTTTAAATACACAACTTTAAAAAATATAATCATTTTTGACACGTGTTTCACAGTGTTTACACTCATTGAAATCAATTATGAACCTTAACCATCGTCAGTGTCACTGAATAGTATAATTTTTTTTTCTTTAAAATCTTTATTTCATATTTACATCGTAAAATATACAATAGCTACTATTACAAGAGCACTCATACAAACACTATTGCTCTCCCTCACGTCCATAATTCCACGCATATTTTAATACACAAACATATGTTACATATACATACATATACATACATATATATATATATATATATATATATATATATATATATATATATATATATATATATATATATATATATATATATATATATATATATATATATATAATCACAAACATACATATTACATACACATATACTTATATCAATTTTTATACAAACACATAAACATGCCTAACGTATACATATATACATCATATATATTTGTATATACACGTCTAGATGATGTTATACACAAAAGTATTTTTTTTTTCATTTTGACATATATTATTTGACTTTTTATTTAATATTGAAATTTATTATTATTTCTAACGTTTAAGGTGGATTTCAACATTATGGCTAAAGGCTATGTGCTGAGAGTTAAAAAGCATATACAATTGGGTTTGTGGAAATCGAATGGTGAGTAGTGAGCATTATTCTAGGCTTATGTCAATTACTAATTCAAAATTAAAGAGAGAACAGAAAAATCCAGCTAAACACCATTTATCTATAAAGTGCACAATCTTAAGTCTGGAAAAGTCAGCTTTGATTTTACATTTTAATCGAGAAATAAAGAATGATAACAAGGTGTTACTAGTTACCACTTCTTTATGATAATACGCTTGTAAACGTTTAATCCATATTGCATATTTGTATTCAGCGCATAGTAAAAGGCATAAGTCTTTGAATTCAGGTTCCGGGAACGAGGCTTCATTTGGGTTAAGGCCGAATTTAAGGAAAGTGTAAAAGGTATTAAAAGAAATCTCTTGAAAGTTTTTTCAGCCATTTGATAATGAGCTGCTGTAGAGGAAGTATTAATTTACATTCGAAAAATATATGATCGGTAGTTTCAATGTTGCTGCAAAAAGGGCATAACTTAGATTTGAAAATATTTTTTAACAACATGTAGTTAACGGGTAAAATGTCATGTATGGTTATAAAAGACATCTCTAGTGATGGGTTCTAAAAATTTATTGTGTAGGTTTTTCCAAATGTTGATGAAGTTTAAGTCGTATAGTTTGGTTATTTTGGGTTCTAGAAGGTAGTTTCGTAATTGTCTTTAATAAAACAATTTTGTGGGGCTTTGAACAAAATTGAGATCGGGATTATTCTCGTAAAAGTCTTTGAAAATGGTTATGCACTTTTGGTAAAATTCTGGTACATATAGTGTAAGAGTACACTTGTTAAGGCCTAAATTAGGGTTGAAAGATCTTAATTGTAAACCGATCCAATACCTTGCAAAATCTTTCCATTTGGCTAAATGCTCACCATCGAGTAATTTTTGAATATGTTGTATACGTAATGCTTTTTTTACATTTTAAATGGGTGATGTTTAATCCCCCATTGCGGAGTGGGTTGATACATACGGCTCTAGCGAGAGGTTCGAATTTAGAATTCCACAAAAAAGTGAAGATGTTCCTATTGATGATTTTCTCAATGTTTATGTAGATCAGTCACAGTTGCAGTATACCAAATTTTGCTGCAGGCTAAAAGATTAATAACGTGGGACTTAGAAATGAGAGGAAGATTTCTGCGTTTAAATAGTAATAGTGTATTCGTCAGTTTAGTAACATTTTTATTCCAGTGATCATCATTACTTAGATTGTTACCAAAATAAAACCTACAATTTTTTGATTGTCGATCCAGAAAATGCCATTTACCCATAAACATACCGTTAGATTTACTGTAATTTACCTTTGCGCCTGAAGCGCGATCATATATGCGAGACCAAAATAAGTACATCTCGATCGATTTATCCGTGCAACAGAAACATGTTCTATCGTCCGCGTAAAGGGAGATCTTACAGGTCTCCGTTGCTCCTGGATCTTGAATACCTATAATATCTGGTTCATTTCGAATTTTAATTGCAAAAGGTTCATACACTTTTACATATAAAAGTGGGGAAAGACTGCAACCTTGACGAACTCCTCTGGAAATTAAAAAGGAATCTGAAATAAAATTGTTTACTATAACTGATGAACGAATATCAGTATAAAAAATCGAGATCCATTTAATAAAATCTGAATGAAATCTAAAGGATTCTAACGTTTTTAACATAAATTGATAATTTACTCTATAGAATGCCTTTTCTTGATCTAAAGATATAAACGCACATGATAGTTCTTTTTGTTGAATGTAGTCACAAATATTTCATATAAGGTGACCGTTGTCAAAAATAGATCGACCTTTAACTCCGCATGTTTGATCTATGTGTATTATTTTGGACATAACATTACCAAGTCGATTAGAAATAACTTTTGATAGAATTTTGTAATCTAAATTTAATAAGGAGATGGGTCTGCAATTTTTCATATTTGAATTTTGAAGATCCTTACATAATAACGTTATATAGGATAGTTTTTGTGAATCAGAGTGTTTGATTCAAAGATCAAATTGTATAAACGGACTAACGTGCCGCTTAAGAATTCAAAAAACGTGACGTAAAACTTTTGTAAGACCGTCAGGTCCAGGGGATTTATTTGGTTTTACCATACTTAAGGATTTCCAAATTTCTGCTTTAGTGATTGGTCCAGTAAGAAAATTATCTTCTGCGGTTAATTGAGGTAACCCAGTCGAAAATTCTTCAAATAATTCTTCAGTTTCAGTGGTAAATAGGTTCGAATAAATTTTTTTAAACAGTTTAAAATATCAACACTAGAGCTATAGGTCACGTTATTATATTCAATTTCAGTGATAGAAACAACCATTGTTTTTTAATTGAAAAAAGAATTGGCTCGGTCTTTCGTTATTATCTACAATTTTTGCTTTACTCCTAATGACTGCTCCTATATATTTTTCATTTTGTAATTCTTTGATAGACATACGGAGTTCTTGTATTTGAAAAAAGTTCTTCGTTATTAACTAAGTCATATTTTTGTTTTAGATGTTGGTAATCTTTTTTCATTGATTTAATTGCATAGTTTTTAATGTTACTAAGTTGTTTGGAATATCGAATAATTTCTTCTTTAAGTTTATGTTTTAGCTCATCCCAATATTCTAGTGTGAGGTTGTGATATTTTAGTTCTTTCTGTAGTAGGTTAGCAATGAGGGTTTTCAATGTAGTATGGTTCAAATGCGAGTTATTGCATTTCCAGTATCCCTTACCATATGATATTGAAGAGTTACATGTGATGGATAAAATTGCTGCATCATGGTCAGACTGAGTAAAGTTAATTATTGTTAATTATTGTCGAGTTAACGATGAAATCTATGTTTTGTGAAAAATATAGTCGATACAGTCTACTTGCAAGAATTGGTAACGAATGGTCTAGTGTGTTTCGGTACCATGTATATATTTTTGGTGAGGGGTTTAATTTCCGAAAGGTATCAATTAGCTTGAAGTTAGATATGAGAGTTTTCAATGTTTGGATGGACTTATCGCTATAATTAGTTAGGTTACCAACTCGATCGAGAATTGAGTTGGTAACAGTTGAAGTCTCCTGCAAGAATGATATTGTGTTGTCCTGTTGATATGTAAACAATGAGGTAAAAAATTCACATTTCTCCGAATCAGGGTTAAGGGCATATATGTTTATAGCACGGTATGGTATATCATTAAATTTGAAGTCAACACAAGTATTCTACCGTCAAAATCGGTTTCATATTTTGTAAATGTTATGTTAGGATTAAAATTAATAATAGCGACTCCAGATGAACGACTCGAGCCAAAACTCCGTGCGGCACACAACTTAATTTATCTTGAATTTTTGAAGTAAGGTTTTTATTTTCTAAACGAGTTTCTTGTAGGAATACAAGGTCAATGTTATGAACAGATGCCAAGTTTCTAATTTCGAATAATTTCTGATCTGTATTGACTCGAAGGCCATTGCTGTTTAATGTAAGGATGTTAATTTTACTCGTATGTTGTTTATTAATGGGATATAATGTCCATAATAAGTCGTTTGTGCACGTGAGGCACAACTGCATCGTATAATCTGAACTCGAGATGAGTAAAGTTCATTATAAATGGTAGTATTATACGTAACGATAATGTAGTAAGGGAGGGTGTATACTTAAGCAATAAAATACAATAAATGAAACTAGGTGAAAGACATGAAAAATATATGGATGTGAATGTCATTACTACGAATGTTATACTTGCTGTGGGATAAGAAAAGGGAATATGAAGGATAATATATATGTGAAAAGAATTACATATTATGATTAAAAATATACACAAACCTGAAATCTTTGTAACTGAAATTTTAACCAGGACTAGTCCTGAAATATTTAATCCGTTAAACTTATTCATTGTTCATTGTACTGTCCGTGTATATGCCGGGTCCATTTCTTTGCATTCATTATCCGTGGGCGTTCCAAATTAGTGAACGTATTTCATACTTTATTGTATAATCAGGAATTTTGTATTTCCATACTTGATTCATTTTTTCAACGTGGCTTCTCTTAGACTTTTTGATGTCACCAATTGCCATGTGAGTTTCTAGATCAAATAGTTCTCTTTTATATGTTTTAGGTTGAGCTGAATCTTTCAAGGTATGTTCTGTCGTTTCGTTTACTGCCTCTTCTGATATTTGTCTGGAGAAGCGGGCTTGGTGGGGCGATCAACTGGGCTGCTCTCCTTTGATGTGGGGGTTGAAGGGGTTGCAGGTGTTTCTTCTGCTACTTGAGCTGATGCGCTTGGAGTAGGTAGTTGTGGGGCGACACGTCCTTGATTGTTGACTACTGACGCATTATGTGGCAACTTTTTCTGGGCAGTCTTATGCCCAGTCTGACGGCATCTCAAGCAAATGGGGGGGGGGCGTCATTTCATGGTTATGAGCATTCCACATGTTCCCAGTGACACGATGTGGGGGATGTTTCTGCTGTCGAATTCTGTGGTACGAAGTTTCACGGTTCGAGTACCATTTTCGATTATTGTATCCTTATTTATAACTGTCTTGTCTTTAGTAATTTCTAAAATCTCTCCATAATTCTTAAGTACATCTTTAATAATGCTGTCGTTTATGAAGAGTGGTAGCCAGTGAATTCGCAGGTCTACAATCAGGTTTGCAATGTATTTTATACCGTCTCCAGTAACTCCTTTGGCTTTTTCTTGAGATCGCAAGACAGCGTGCCATGGAGAGTTTTCCCCCTCTCTATATAGACCTTCTATATCTGCGATACTTACACCTGCAGCATCAAGTTTGCGGAGGACGTCTTCTCGTGAAATCCTACCTTCAATCTTGATTGTCCTCAGATATACGTCTGAATTAACGTATTTTGAGACATTTATATCCATTTGCCGATACATGACAGAAAAATTTCAAATTTCTGCGAGAAAACTTTTTGTTTTGGAAAATACTTTATGGCCAATGTAACGTGTGAGCTGGGGAAACCGCCTAGCTGATCAATTAAGCAAATGTACTCTGGTTTGGTTTTTCGTGTACAACGATACCCGAGAGTGATCAATTTATATTCTGCAATATTTCGAAACAGAGATTTCGGTTTTTCTTGCGCTGCACGTGCTGATTGCTTTAGACAGGAAAAACTAAATACATGAATAACACATGTATTATTGAGCTACATTTCCTGTATATAAATGCTTTACATTACAACAAAATCCTTATATTACAAACCGTTTTGTCGATCGGAGGTCTTATTTGAGACATAGATATCGCTAGCTGTAATTTATTCGTTTATATGCATTGTAAGTTATATCTATTGTATTATCATGTTTCATTTCTTATTTATGTCGCTTCGACTAGTAAATGATGTTTTGTAAATGCTAATATGTTCTTTTTTGTGATTTAGCAAGAACTTTACAAGATTGCATTTAATGAATGACCGTTTAGTGCATTATGAATTCTGTGGTTCATCAATTTACTAACGAACCTGTTTGTGTCGTTTTATAATGCAAGACTGATAATGTAACTTTCCGTATATACCGTCGTTGTGCACTACCGTATATGCCAGTTTTATGCGTAGAACACGATATTGGATTATTTTTTCAGCTGTTTTGGTGCAGAGCTGTGTTGGTGCTGTGCTATGATGTAGAGCTCTGGTGTAGAGCTGTGTGTATGCTACGTTTACAGTGCTGAGCCGTGCTATGTATACAGATTTGTAGAGCTGCGTATGATGCGTGTGCAGTGCTGAGCCGTGCTGTGCCTATGGATTCGAGTGCTTCGAATATTCCAACGTTGTTAGTCGGGTCGAGGGAGATCAAGCGTTGCAGACTAAAGTGATGGGCGCTGATTGTCTAACCCAGGAAACAATGGTGGTCGGTAACTACAAATTTTTGCTTGTTTGGGTGGCACTCACCGGTTATGTACTTGCGTGATGTAAGGTGAAGTTGTTTGCATTTTAAACATGCATAGTGGAGAGAATGTTGACATACCTATATACTACTTTCATGTAATGTGGCTGAAATTTCTTTGGATATCGTATTTTGGAAATTTTAAATGATCTTAGGACACTGCTAACTAAGATGACTGCTCCCTTGTGCTCCAAAAATCAACCTGAATTTTGGTAGTTTTTAAAATATGGAAAATGAATTTTGCCAAACTAGACCAATACCAGCTTCTAAAAGTACAACGAATGAATTACCAAACACATAAAATGTAAAACACATAAAAAGTTATCGGCTCTATTTTTTACAATTTACCTCTGAATTTCTAGAAGTGAAAATGAGCAAGTAGAGCTAGCACTTTTTTGAAAGGGGCACATCTGAAGTAAGGCCAAGCTGTATCTTCTCTAACCCATATTACACCCATCAATCAGACATCAAAATAAAGGGAATTAGAGGTTCCTTGAACAATATCTAAGATATACAAAGTCTCTTTTAAATAGCCAGTATAACTGTGAGGAAACCCGGGAAAACTCTTTATCTTTAAAATTCTAACCCTATGCTAAATATGAAACTGTAGAGCGCCACCTTGGCCAATGGAACTGGAAGCAAAAAGTTAAGGGAGTATAGACATTGCTCCAGATAATATAATATGTAGGTCGTTGGATCATGAAGGGGATTTTGTAATACCCAGTGTTTTGCTATTCAATTCATTATTTTGAACGAACTATTTGTTCTGCTATTATGGGTATTTTACAACTGTGAAGGTCAGATTTGTTTTGTGATATACCTTGGATTGTTCTTTGTCTTGGTATCGTATTTGTTGCATTAGGATCGTGCTAATTATGTCACGACTATTGATAAAGGGGTCTTGAATGTAGTATGCATAGCTGTGATAGAGGATAGGTTGTATGACGAAACGGAATTAATCTACAGTACCGAATTTCCCCTTGAATACCCCAGTGACATAGGGGAAGATTAATGTACACCCGGATTTATCCGAGGGTCAACGTACACACATCATGAAGGTATTGTGCCAATACACAGATGTGTCTACATACAAACCAGGCTGTAGTGGATTGATTGAACACGAGAATACCGATCCGGATTAAAGATTACGCTATACCCTTTAATGCTCGGAATATCGTCAACGACGAAGTGGGAAAAATGTTAGCACTGGGAGTGATTGAACTTCTTTTCCAATTCCCCATACTTATCCCCCGTTCTGTTAGTCAAAAAGGACGGGACAAACCGCTTTTGTATTTACTTTCGGCAACTGAATAAAATCGTGTTTGACGCAGAGCCAAAGCCAGACATAGAGAAATATTATTTTTAAAACTGGCAGGTCATACCTATATTTCCAAGTTTGACGTTACTAAATAATATTGGCAGGTACCAATCGCTGATAATTCACGCGAGTTAACGGCATTTGCGACTCCCAAAGGTCTTTATTAATTTAGAGTCGTGCCTTTTTTTATTTAACGCCTGCGCGTAATGCGTTCGTCTTGTACGCAAATTACTTAGCAGTATGGAAAACGTAGACCGTTTTGTGGATATCTTTACACATATACCTGGGAGGAACATGTTCAGACATTAAGGGATTTATTCGATAGACTTCGTAGAGCTGATCTTACAACTAAGCCCACAAAATGTAATGTAGGGTACTCTAACCTAGAATGTTTGGGTCATCTCGTAAGTCGACTAGGCCAGTTGAAACCACACCCAGACAAAGTAGGTGCAATCAAAGATGCACTTAGACCGGAAACCATGAAACAAGTTGGATCTTTCCTAGGTTTGATTGGGTTTCATGGGAAATTTGTCCCAAATTTTGCGGCTATTGCCAGCCCATTAACAAACTTGACTAAGAAAAGGGCAAACGAATAAAGTTCCCTGGGGTATTTGCCAGGAAAAGGCGTTTACCGCTTTAAAACGGAGGCTGATAAGTGCATCAATCTTAGTTACCAGAATTGAATAAAACGTTTGTGCGGAGGACTGATGAATCCGATAGGGACTTGTGGATGTTTTGTTACAGGAGCAGGATGGGGTGAACTTTCCCATTGCTTATGCAAGTAGGAAACTGCTTCCTACATCGAGGAATCGTGTAAATATCGATAGAATATTTGGCTCTTGATTCTATCGGCCTTGATATTGTCAAGGGAAATCTGTCAGATAAGCAGTTCTTGCCCCTGACACTCAAGGCTATAGCGTAATCTGTACCTTAACTGTGAAAAATACCGCTACATGTATAATCAGTAATTGTATGTGTTTAGAGAAAATATAAGCACGAGCTTTGTAAGATAGTAAAAGATAGTAAATTCATCGCAAATAAACATTCAGAAGTAGCTATGTAAATGAATGGCTGATATTTGTTCAGGCTTTACTGACGTCCAGATCGATTGCGAATTTGCACGCGTTTTCTGCATGTGTACATAAAACGACGTATTAGTGTCCTGTATATGCTTAGTTCTGAATGTTCAGTCGTAGCAGCAAGTCCAGTTCAGCAGCAGTATTCTTAGCGGATCACTTGTATAGCTGGAAGAAGTTATCTATTTCTATATCTACGTAGAATGACAAGAGATTTTGGTAGTGGAGATAATTGTATTTCTACTTTCTAAATTATTTACCCAGGAAAATAGCACTACTGGCTTAGGACATTTTCTGAAATTACTTCAGAAATGTACATTTAAATACTAAATATAGAACAATGCAAGTTGTGCTTTAGTGTAAATTCTGGGATTTTTGTTGGTCTTCGTCTGACGTCATCATCTGCCATGTTGGACCGGAAGTAAAATTCAGACTATCAATTTAGAACTTTTTTTCTTCACAGGACTTGTTTACGTAGCTTTAGAACAAATGTTTGGTACTCATTCGTTAATCGTTAATCTTGTTTCATATATTTACCTTTTCTCCATGTTTTCTAAGGAAATAATTTTTAAAATTTACAAAGCTTTTCCTCTTCATTCTTTCTTTGCGTTACTTTGAGCTAGCCGATACGTAACAAATTATAGTTCACATAATAATTGGGGCGTCAGTAGCTCGATAGATTTCATGTACATCTCGCCATTTTCGAAGTCGTTTTGTTTCAAAAGTATCGTTTTGTTTTTTTTTTAAATAAGGGTTTTACGAAAAATTGCATGTTCACACTCCCTGCTGCTCTAACAATTTGCTTCAAATTTATCTTGTCCGCTCTTTGAGCATTCGTGAGTCAGATCCGAGTTTACATTGGACACTATTTGGGCTTATTGGTGGAGGGGTGTTGGTATCGATTCCGAAAGGACTGACAGAATTTGATAGAATTATTAATGTTTTGCAATTAAGGGCGAATGTGAGCTATTTTAACATAAAAATTAGTTAGATGTATCCAGGGACACAATACCTTGGGCAAAGTATGCAAGACTCTTTGATAGTCCTGTAGATGGTATATACAACGGACTGAATCGAATCGCATATGAGAAATTCTAAATGATAAATCATATCGACCGCTCGCCAAGTAGTACTTTATCTTCTAAGGATATTTCTATTAGTAAACAATAAGAGCAAACTAAGGTCAGTTGAGCACATACTTTTCTAAAAAAAATGTGTTGGATGTTTTACATTTAAAATCACAATCGAACCTAAAAGGTACTTTATTTCTACATCGTAGATCTTAAATACTACTGGATGTATTATCATTCAATTTGTGACCAATAACAAGTTAGAACGTCCTAGCTTTCTTGCAAAACTAACAATGCAAAAGTATATTGTCTTTATAACTTCTGTAAGTGATTGCAGACTAATCCTTTGTAAAGAACATGTACATAATTTTTCTCCGCGATTCTAGATTTATTTTAAGATAATGATACATTGTCAATAACATATCTGGTTAATTTGCTAAACTTTACATACTTAACCTAGCTTAATTTTCTTCAGAAACGATCATTAACAAATGGGTTGTTGGCATCAAAACTATTCATTCGTATTTTAACATTTGTCTAGTGGGACTAGTCGTTTAGTTATGTTCGGTTATAATTTGAGAATTTATTTTGGTATTTCTTTTCTAAGTGCTAGCTCTTTTGGAACTTGTCAGAAGTGGATATAACCTTCTGTTGTATTCGAATTTAGTCTCCACACCAAAAGGAGTTAATAACCATTACAAATTATAACACACAACCCCAAGCCAGTACTGAATTCAATGCTTAGGCGCAAATCGAAAATAGTTCCCAAAATAGAACACAGCTAATAAATCAATAGGCTCGATTCCGTACAGGGATTCTAAAAATAAAGGGACGTAATTGTCTACAATTTGTTGGACGTAATTGTCTACAATTTGTTGGACGTAATTGTCTACAATTTGTTGGAGACCAAGATACTTGTCTTGAAGAGTGTTAGAAAAAGATCTATTTAATAGCGCAAGATGAACTGGACTTTTGGTAAATGAACTGGACTGCTGTATGCAAATGAACGAAAATGAATGGAACATTGGTAAGAAACTGCAGTATGGGATTGTGCCCGAAAATGATCATTAGATGTAGTCTGAAGATATACTTTCGTTTTGATGCAGTGGATACATGGTGAATTTGTTCACTTCATATTTGTTGGTGAAAATATCCCTACAGGTTTATATATAACATTAAATGCTCTAAGGAAATGAATTACGCGGAGTAACCTGTTGTTGTTGTTGTTGTGGGGCTTAACGCTAGTATTAATGGTGTAGGAAGAAACCGGGAAACTACCCGAAAGAACCACCGACCCACCCACGAGAAGCAACTGGCAAGCTTTCTCAAATCATATTCGCCGAATCCTAGACTCCAACCCACTCAGACACATGTTAAGTTGAACATCTATAAAAGATGCGTCTACAGTGGAAATAATGCGTACTAAACTGTCAAAAGAAGGAAGTCTACCGTCGATTTACGCGTTTCCTCGAACGTAAGGAATAAATTATTAGAGATTCACCATATATGTTCGAATGGTGGGGAGGAAAAGGGAGCAGTTGTAATGTTATTTATTATAGAAGAGTAACTGGAGAAGGTGTTCTACACTATATATCAAATGCAAGCCACCAGTACAGTTAGGAAGGGGAGTAAAGACTGCCATGTAAATAAAACACCGACGTGATTAAATCCTAGTTGAAATTGGACAATACGCAATTTTAGTAATAACATTTGTTCCTAATCCAATGCATGGCAGGGACATTTTGCAGCAAAATTTCTTGGTCATTTCCCTATTTTATATATTATTTTATTAGTTAGTCTTTTCTTTAATCAAAGTTTTGTCCTACAAACATCATTGATGGACCAGCTGATCTTGAATAATCATCACTGTATTATGCAAGCCAAGTATTTTGTAGCAACGTTTTTCTATTTTGAATTGATTCAATATTTTTTTTCCCTCACTAATCATTTGTATGTAGCCAATCAAACAACCATAATGTCATTATTAACTGGCATACCAACATTAATTTACCAAGCTGCAATTCAGTTATTATCGTTTTTAATATTTCACTTCGACTTCAATACAAAGCCTTTGAGGTGGTAAAAATATCTACTTGTATCAAGAACCTGAAGTTCAATTCTTCCTCGCTGATAAAGGAATTCGTGCTTCATAAGAATAAATAATAATCGTGTATAGACTTAATCTTTGAGGCATTATGCGTCCATGTCAAATGCGGATAGTTCACCCAACATACGCTTGAACAAATATTTATTACAATTATTATTCGTCTAAAACAATATTTAAAAGAACCATTTCGGGAAGTGAGACCACTTATGCTTCAAAATAATACCAGGTTAATTTTTTTCTATTTTCTGATTAAGACATTTATATCATATAGAATATCATACGCCATTGCTGCTTTTTTTTGATTAGCGGCTTTATTTATTATTTTACACATAAAAAACCTAATTTATTACCATACACAACAACACTATCATATTTGTTTACATTATTTATACTGTTTATATGGCTAGAGGTCTGCGTATTAATCGTATTTATTATATAAAGTTTAATCGCTGAAATATTTACTAAGCATATTTACCAGCAAAAATATATCCTTTTCACGAACAACATCAATAGCTTTCAATAAATTACTTTGCAATTTATTTTTTTTGGGGCTATTCTTCTAAACAAACCCTAAACAATACCACAACATAAGTACCATTCTCCGTAGTTAATTTGTAAACTGGTTTTTTCGAGAGTTTAATTACCCTGACCATTAGTGGGTCAACGTAACAATTTGTATTACCAACCGTGCATTTTATATATTTAATTTCACTAATTGTATCTAATCACTGTGACTTAATCTATGTGAGTTTATACTATGTCAATTATCGGAATTTGAAAGAGAGACTGATACTGTATCAAATCCATAAAACTAAATAATCTTTTACAAATAGCTGCTTATTAATTGATTTCTGAAGAAATTATTACCAGCTCGTTTTCCTCCAATGAGGATTTCTAGTCGATTCAACATCAAAAACGTTAATAGGCACAATCCTATAAAAACAGTTAAGATTTTTTTAATGTTAAAGCGTCCAGTCTTAGAAATATAATTTACTTCCTTGGTCACTTTTATTAAATTTTATCCTTGATTTTATTATAATGGAACTTTAATTAAAATGCTGAGCTGTATACAATGAATCGTTGTTTGATGTTACTGTTAATAATTTATTTGTTGAATAAAATTTAGTTTCGTGATTGTGTTTTAGAGTTTGGTAAAATGAGTTTATTAATTTGTTGTACAATGAAGATATATATAACAACAATATACTCCATATATGAATGCATATATTAGATCATATTATAACCTGATTAAGTTATATTGTATAAAATATCCATTGTATCCAAATATATAATAAAATATTTGTGGGATATATAATCATATAAAATGATAATATATCTAAATAAATTTATATTAAAAAAAAATAACTATAATAAATTTGGCTAATATTTTTATAACGATTTAAATATCATACAATAAAAAATCTACAAATAAATTTATGATATAACTTTTTATCTTCCGATCAATTTAACAATCTGATTTTCAATACAAGTATAGATACAATATAGATATTTTAATTAATTGGCAGCTAGCTTGCTTAAGTTTTTAAAAATTTTTTGGTTTTTTGTAATCTTTTTTATCCAAATTCAGAAAATTTAATATAAACATTTTAAAAAACCATAATAAGCAATAATTTTATCAGGTTTAAAAATTGTTTAAATCCACCTTATATGCAAATTTTTGACTTTGAGGCGCTGGTTGTGCAAATTTGACAATTAAAGATAATGCTTGAATAGGTAAATAATTTTTTTAATGCAATCTAAAAGCCAAAAAAGATTTTTTGTTAAATTTTTTCTTAATGTCATTTAATTTATATCTGCATTTAAAATCGTTTTAAATATTATATAAACATTCTAATAAATTATAATATCCCATTGAGCTGATATAAATATATAGTCTTAAATAATAATAAATGATATAAAACATATATATAAGTCTATAAACAGAATATTAAATTTATATTTTTGCTTCTTATCGCTGTAAATTTAAATTAGAAATATTTTTTTTAATTTCCAATATTTATAATGAAAATTTTATTTTATTAATTAAATATATTTTAATTTTTGCAAATTATAATATTTTATCAAATATAAGATAATATTTTTTATAAATATATATATCTTGTTTTGAAATATATCAAAAGATTTTTAGTGAATAAAGGCGTTATTATTTTTAATTATATGAATTTTTACACAAAAAGGGTTGAAAAAATATTATTTTTATATTCTGAGAATGTTTCGAATCGTTTGAAATTTAATTATTATAGGCAATTTAAAAATTTTAAATTCCTTTATAGTTTTAATTATTTTCTATATAAATTATCACATACCAAATATATTAATCGATTCTAGGAGAGCAGTCATAATATAATTTTTATATAAAAAATAAATAAAAATATATTATTTATTACCTTAATTTGCGAGCGTATAATTAATCATACATTCATAAAAAATTTCAAATATTTAATTTTAAATTTATTTTTCTGATAAATAAGTTATACATTTTTTTTTTAATTAAAATGGAAACCGTTTTTTTGAAACATCATTAAATTTTTTTAAATTTATTATTTCTGATAAAATTTTTTTAAAAAATAATAAGCATCTAAATATATATAGTATAAATGGACTTATACATAATAGTATCCAAATGTACTTCTGTATAAATGATCCATGATGCTTGTATATAATTCTAAAGGAATATACATATGAAATTGTATTAATTATACTATAATTTCATCAGAAGCTTTCAATTCGTAAATTTTGAAGATCTTTTTAATATTTATAAATATTAAACAAAATTAATACAACAAAAATGTCTGACTAAAGCAAAAAATTCCACCTAATTTTTTAAATTAATATTTCATTAAAAAAACTTATAAATATTTTAAATAATATAAATTAAAGAAACACAATTATATAAATTCTATATATAAAAGTTCTTAGCAATTTATATTATATTAAATTTGTATAAACAATGCTATTCATTATTTTTATCATATGGTTTAAAAATATGCATATCAATGTGAAATTGAAATAAAATTATTATTTTAAAAAAAAGTTAACTCATAAAAATGTAAATCAATATAAAATGCCCCGGTTCACAAAAGAATTTGTCACTAAAATGGTTTAAATTTTTTTCACAATGACTTCTAACCTATTAGTTAGATATTTTTCAAAGGAAACCCGGTTACCAGTTGGCGAAATTGACATTTGAAGCAGGAGATAGGTTTTATCTTTAAATATGACACTTGAACTTTATGCAAATTTTTAATAATTGTTTTATTTTTTGCTTATCCTTTCTAATATACAAATTCAGTAATGTTCATAGGTTATTTAATATACAATGTTATTTTCAAATTCATTATCGTACAAAACTGTATTTTTCATAATAATACATTATTAATGCTTAACTAATTGAAACCATGAACATTTAATAAATAGACTGGATAACATAGCGATTTTTTGAATTTAATAAACAAGATGTCAAGTGTTGAACAATAATTGTCAAAATATGCTAGTTACAAAGTTAATCATTTTTACATATTAAAAATTACTAACCATTACATAATTTAAAATAAATATGAATATAATTAATATAATTTATATATATAATAAATGATAAATAAAACATCTATGGGCAAATCATAATATTTAAGTACAAAATTCTTCATGCGAATATTAGTATCTATAAGTATTATCCAACGACCACCATTTATTTGGCATGATAGCGTTTCAAATATGCAACCAAGTGTGTAACAATTGTATAACAAAAATGGTTTTACAAATATAATTTTGTGACAATTTATGTGTTTAATCATTAACAATATCACCATAAAATTACAATAATAAATCTATCTTAATCTAATCTCGGAAACAATTTTGAAACATTTTCTAAACCAAGATATATGTTATACACTGGAAAACCAAAGTGTCAAATACATTGAACATTGAATACTGTAATTTAACAGCACAGTGCACTTGAAATATATCAATTGAAATGTTCATAAGTGTAAAATTAATGTAAACCGTGTGTATAACTTAAAATAAAATTAATATCCAATCACACATTTAACATTACTAAAAATAATTAGAGTTACCCCATAAGTTAACAAAAATGATTCAATTACGTTTGTACAAACATAATTATGTACTATTATGATCACAAAGTAACATTGCATTTATAAACAGTTTCTATCCTAAATATCTCTATATAACATTTGTTAAAACATTGATTACAACGAAAAATGACATTTAAAAATCTGCTGTAGATAAATTGAAAACCCAATATACAACATTTAACAATAATAAAAAATATACTTAATAAATGCATAAATTTGTGGCAAAAATATCAAATTTTTATTTTGTTTTAATCCCTAGTTAAAATTGTTTTATATTATAATTTGACGAAATAAAATCAAAGTTTCAGTATTTATGGATTAATTCAATTACAGTTAATTTCATATTTTCATAATATATACATTGAAAAGCAATTTTAAATATATATTAAAATTTACTATGCCACTTTAATTTGTATATGAAATAATAACACAACTCGATTGTGCTGCCAGCAGCAGGGAGGGTGAACCTACAAATTTTTGCGACAAAATTGATTAAAGCCTCAGAATGCCAAATGGAACCTCCTACGAAATCTCATATTTTAACCAAAAAAAAAATAAAGACCCCATTTTACAAATGGAGCCTTAGCGATTTTGTCGCAAATACATTGTCATAACCACCCTCAAATTGCTGCCATCTACGTCGCAAATATGTTGTCATTTCACCCTCCCTGCTGCTGATTAATACAAATTATTTAACCAAATATTTGATCAAGTCCAATACGATATCGTGACCGAGGGTCGTGTAAATTTATTGTTATATCCATATGGGACAGACTGAGCATGACTAAAGTAATTTTTAAATCCATTGAAGTCCATATCGGAACACCATGTTTGCCAAATATTTCGTAGCGTATGTGTATCAACGCCATTGAATACAGCAAGAATATTGCAGTTATCGCGAATCACTTTTGGAATTTGAGTATATCGTTGAGTGACATATATCACGTCAGTGTTTTTATGCCTACCTCGGGAAAATATTCTAGCAGGGTTCTTTTGATTATCTAACATTACATCATCGTACACTACAAGATTGTTTATGTCTCATCCATCGAGATCTTCTACTGATGGTGCATCATTAATATCAGTAATAAAGTCGATTACACTTTCACCTTTAATTTCTGATGCATTTTCATTATAATCTTTTAGCACTTCATAGCACCGTTGATCATCTACGGATGGGGCAACTAAATATAATTTATCCCACTTCATAAATCGCATTATCAAATTAAGCAGCAATTGTGTTTTGCCTGATCCAGATGGTCCGATTATAATGGCACGGACAGAATTCGGAAGCGCTGCGTGGTGTTTTACGGTTCTCTTCTTTTAGTCGCTGAAAAATCAATTATATTCATAACTATATATAAATTATGGATCTATATTGTGTTAAATGTAAACAGCGTACTGATACAACCGATCAGACAACCATTACAACTAAAAACAATATAGACTAGCGCTTACTGGTATGTGTGTAACTTGTGTTACAAAAAAATTTCGATTTTTAAAAAAAAAGCAACTCCGGGGTATATTGCGCAAAACTTGGAAAACTCCCCGGAACCCCATGGGCAAAATACCCCGGAGAAAAACACCTTCCAGGATATAGCTACTGTGGTCCCGGAACGAGATTAGATATCAGACTTGATGATCAAAATCAGCCCCGGCCTGGTGAGTATCCGATAAATGCTATTGATAAGGCATGTCATGCTCATGATGTTGCATATAAAAGCAATAATTTGCAACAAAGACATATCGCGGATGTAAAATTAATTCATGCGTTAAATGCTATTCCCGATAAATCCTTCAAAGAAAAATTGGCTTCATGGTTGGTCAAATCAGCTATGAAAGGCAAATTAGTGTTAGGTGCTGGTAATTGAAAACACCAGTGTTTTTATAGTATGGAATCTATTTATTATTCTCCGAAAGGATACTGGAGGGTAAAGCAGCAATCAGTAAACTCGCTAACGCTGCAAAAGTGAAAAAATCCACTGCAAAAGATTGGTTATCCAAACAAGCTATATGGCAAATTTATCTACCACCGCCTAAACAAATTAATTATTCTCATTTTGATGTTACCGTACCCAATGAAGTTCATCAGGCTGATTTATTGTTTTTACCACATGACCATGGTTACAAATACGCGCTAACTGTAGTGATATTGCGAGTCGATTTAAACAAGCAGAACCATTGAAAACAAAGTCAGCTTCTGAAGTCGCTTGCATTTGAAAGGATTTATAGACGAGGTCCTCTAAGATGGCCAAATCTATTACAAGTTGATCCTGGCAAAGAGTTTCAAGGTGCTGTTCTATCAACAATGAAAACTCATAATGTTACAATACGACGGGGACATACTGCGTTACATCGTGATCAGGCAATTGTAGAACGATTTAATCGAACTCTTGCAGAACGGTTATTTGGATATCAATATGCAAAAAGAATTCATCCAAGAAAAACGATCTCGTGAATGGGTCCAAAGGTTACCGAGTGTAGTTGCAGCGTTAAATAACGAGATTACTCGAACTATTAATATGAAACCAAATATTGCAATAAAAAAAAATATATTCCCGAACAACCACAGCGGGTTAGCACTCAGCCACTTCTCGGTGATGTTACTGTGAGATATTTATACGAACCAGGAGAGCTTGAAGGTGGTAAAAGAAGAGCTACTGATCCTATATGGAGTGTTACTACGCATAAAATTTCAACCATAACGCGATCAACTGGTAGACCTCCAATCTACAGATTGGATTCAACTGCACCTCAGCGTGGTTTTACACGCGAACAACTACAAGTCATTCCGGACGATACTCAATTACCGCCACATGGTCTTAACTAGCTCCGTTACGTCTATTACACTCAAGACAGGTCAACATCACATTGTTTCTGACATGACCAAGACTGTTATTTTTTCTGTCTACGGTGAATTGTCGAGGGTCTTTATCCGAATACTGCCAGTGCATTATACAATTGCAACTGGCGCAGTGATTATTCTGTTGTTCTTTTAATGCGATTATTACTTCAGCATCAATATCAAATTCTCGTTGTTTTTTTTTTTGTCCTGCTGTTTGTAACCAGAGAGTTTTTTTTTATTAATGATGCTAATATCAGTGTGTGTCATCGTTTGCATTAAAATCATCATCGAAAACAATCCTTCGTAGTTGATTTATTCGTCGTACTCTGGACACTGCGAGATAGACTAAATTTGACCATTCAATGCGATTATCAACTATCCAAACAATTGTATCCGTGATGGTCAATCCTTGTGACGAGTGTATTGTTGTTACATAACCAAGCGTCCATGGTGATTTATCAGCGCATAATGCATCTTCTACAGTATTGATATCAACTAGCACAATATCATTTAACACTAGAATCTGTTTCTCCGTCTGGCCTGGAATTTCAACTTCAATATTCTGCTTTCGTGTATCCAATGGTCTATAACACAACGGTACTGGAAACGTTGGGAATTTTTTCTTGTGTAGCTCAAACAACTTTTTCTGAAGTGCGTCTCTGACTATCTTTCTACTTGCTACTACAAAATCATTTGGTTTCCATGTTTCCCAAAAATCATTCAAAGGTGTTTCAGAAATTATTTCACGCGCTACTTCACATTGAATTCTATCGGGTTGTAATCTAATTAGTTTTTTAAACTCACGTAACTGCTCATCGAGTGCTCTATAGTCAGTATCAATTTCTTCGTAATAATCAACAAATCCTTTTAACCAATTATGTGGACTTCTACCAACAAATGGTGGTGGTTGACCATGATCGCCGCACAATATAATTTTTGTATTATTTTGCAATAACCAATCAAGAAACATTTTTAATACATCATCTTCTGAAACAGTACATGCTTCATCCCAAATAATAACCGCTGGAATAAATTTCTCACCCATTCGCTCAGGAGTCCAAGCATCGCCCTTGTATCGAAAAAAACTATGATACGTGCAAGCTTCAACATTTCGTTGTTTGATCTCTCTCGCTAGTCTATGGGTTGGTGTGAGTACAATCATGGACGTTCTCTCTCGATATAATTCTATCGCACGTGTTGTCTTTCCAGATCCACCACAACCGTTTAAATAAACTGTTTTATATCTACAAATTGGATCTGATATCGGTGGTGCTTTAGACATAGAAAATCCTTCGGATTTTTCACTGATAGAATTATCGTTCTTCAGGTAACTGCTTTTAATCTCAAGGTCTGCTGATTCAGAATAATTGCATTGTATTTCATGTTTAATTCGCCATGTTCCCCAAGTCTCTTCGCTATTAGTAAATTTAGTTATCTCTTTGATATATTTTTTATCGACATACATTGAATCAATTGCAACTCTGACTGCTATACTAGGAAATCTATTTATCATTGCAAATAAATTGATAGATGCATAACCCAGCATAGAAGCTCTCAAATGTAGATATGCAGAGCTTTCTCCATCACTGTAAGTACAATTCTACCTAACTTTGTTTTATTGGACAAAAAGGCTGTTTTACAATTTGCGTATCTATTTTTCTCTACTGCATCTTTAATAACGAAGTCGTATTCGGCATCATCTATAATCAATCGTGAGGATTGTCTTTTAAAGTTAAATTTTTTTTCCACCTTGTGTAAATTTACCGATTATTCTTCGGCCGAGATCCTTTGCTTCACTATTTCGTTGATTAAATATCTTTTTTGACCATTCAATGATGTACTCCTCGTCAGCATCAATATGTTTTCTAGACTTATCGATTATACTATCAAGACATTCTGGTTCTGGTAACCAGACATTGGTTTGTTTTTGATATGAGATAATCGCTTCGCTGACAATCAACGAAACTAACATTTTACAATCAATCATATATCGCAATAACACTATTGGTAACCACATCCTTTCAGCCATGTGTCTACCAATCCAAACATAACAACACGGATGAAGTCCTTCAGCGAATTCAAATGATACTACGCAAGCAAAACCGGTCAAATCAAAATCAGGCAGTGGTCCATTAATAGCAACGCGAGTCATTTCATGTGTGGGATGTCCAAACCGTTTAAAATACTCACCAGCGAATCCATATCCTAGAAAACTTCCTGGATAACAAGCAACGATATCAACTGATATCATACTTTCACGATTGTACTTAACGTTCCATAGACCGCCATGATAATATTCCAAACAGCTGGATTGAACATCCTGTAAAAACTCTTTTCGTGTTGGTTTCCAATTATTTTTCTTTCTTGCAAAATGAGCTGCAACCGATGGAATTGTAAAACAATTTGTAAGTAACTGTTCGTAATCTTCGGATTTTTCATTAAAAACGCTAGCGTTTTCACTGAGACTTATTGCTAGATTTTTCATCCTATTATGTAGACTTTCACTACGATATAATTCACCGTTAGGTTTCACAAATTGATTGAATTGACATTCTTCATCTTCAAAACTATGAAGTAGCCATACTGATACAGGGTCGTTTTTACACAAACTAGCAATAGCATCGAATAATCTTTCTTCAGTGAGAATGCCATCCTTGGTGAATTCTTCTGGGATATACTTCACTGTTCTGTCTCGCGGGAATATTGTAACCGCGGATGTCCATGCGTGCTTGTTATGATCAATAATTTTGATTGGAGCTCCGTTTTTATTGTATTTCGATTCGTATAATACTTCGCCAGTTATCGTTAAAACGGTTATCGGAAATCTCAACGACTTTTCCAATCTAGCTATATCGGAAATAGTTGCTCCGTTCTCTTTCACTGTTAGCTCCCATTGATCTATTTTTTTATGTCTTAGATCGGTTAATTTATTCCCACGGAGTGCATTTGTAAAGTGTTCTAAGACTCGTTGTGCCACACAGTTGAGTGGCTTTTCCACTGACGTTGACTGTTTCATTGGTGCTAGTTTTCCAATGTCAGGTTTCTTATTTAACGGATACATCCCATAAACGATTGCTGTTTCTGGATACGCTTTTTCATAGTATGGTTTATCAATTCCAGTTAACAGCCCTGGTCTGGAATCACGGCTAACAATGACTGTTGTCCTATCTTTGAGAATTGGAACAAACTTGTCTCTTAACCCATTCGCCCGATTCTAAATTGATAATGAATTTCACTCTGAGAAAATACCGTTTATTGCCAAGTTGTGATAGTATCATAGCTGCTGTTTCATCATTCATTCTAGCATCAACAACACCATCAATTTTAAATGTTGACCAGGTGTGTGATGCACCGTCCTGTTTAAACTCATGAACACAATCTCGTATTTTTCTAATCAGACTTCTATTATTTATTCTCTCTTTTGGTACATCTTCGAGAGTTCTATCAAGATTGAATTTAATATTTTTCCAAGGCTTGATTGTCGATAATCTCTTGAATTCTTCATTCATATAAATAAGACAAGTATTTAAATAGAAAAGTTTGTTTATATATAATGAATCACTGCAAATGGCTTATGATTGGATCAGTAACCCCATGCAATAAATCGTGTAGAGGTGAATTCTGTGGATATCACTTACAGAGTGTCAGAAATAATTCGACAGGCCCGTCCCCATGCATAAATTGTGGGGTGGGTGTGAGAGGAAAATCACAATTATGTATCAATTGTGGGGGTAAGCGGTTTAGAGAATTGAAACGTTATTATGATAAACGAATAAAAAACGCTATCATTGACCCTAACCATGACTCTGTCAAAGACAAAATCATAAAACCCCTCAAGACTACATTAATAGATTTATAATTAAAGCAAATGATGAATTAGACAAATAGTATTATTATATATAAATGGAGCAAGAATTCAGACCACATCCAATACTCGTTAATTATGAAATATCTCGTAATGGTGTTGTTAGACACTGTAGACTAACAAAACCAATTGGTTTTGTTAATAATCAGGGATACTTGCAATTTACTGCTGGAAGAAAGGGATATCTCTGTCATAGGGCAGTCTTTGAGTGTTATATGGGACCGATTAAAGATGGCTGTGTTATTGATCACATTGATTCTAATATTCAAAATAATTCTCTTGAAAATTTACAATGTATTTCTCAAAGAGAGAATACAAAAAGAGGAAAGACAGGGTAAGTCAGTTGGAAAGACGACCAGGGGAGTTAAATCATTTGATACAGCGACGAATGAAGAAAGAGTTTTTCATTCAATGAATGCTGCGGGAAAATATTTTGGAATATGTATTCCTTCAGTACGAAAAGTTGCTGAAGGGATTTATCAAACAGCTATCTCAAAGAAAAATGGACATAGAATAAAGTTTTCTATTTACAAAGACTCTCAATAATTACTAATAATAAAATATATTCTTTTATTCTTTTAATTTTGTTTCGTATTTCCCCTCATTACTACTGATCGTCACGTGACTATCCTACTTTCGATATTGATAAACTCAAATGTAATTCGTGCGAACACATGTGAAATTGGATTGAATTAATGATGTGTGTGATCTCATGTACGTATTTAATGGTTAACTCGGTATATATACGTATCAGGTTGTACGGATTTTGATTTTGTGTTATTGTTTCTTTTCTAAAGACTGTATTGAGAACAGCAGTTAGGGTTTTGTTGGAAAAACCTGTAGGTAGACAATTTGACAGAGTTATGTATGGCCGAGGTCAAGGTTCTATTAATAGATTTTTTAAAAATCCCAATTACAAAGACAGCGTTAACAGCGCTGTTTAGATTTTGTATGAAAATGAAATTACTTTGTAATTACAAATTAAAATAGATTGTATGTGAGGTCAAGGTAGTAAAAACGCGCTACATGTAGTTTAGTTTTTTTTTAGTTTGGCTACATGTAAAAAAATAAACCAATGACACAGAAAATAAACTTACTCGAATAGCAGGTCCTGAATTGACAGGGATCCCCATGACAGAGTTATCTCGTCATGTAAATCCATTATTACTACGATTATTTAATCGTAATATTATAGAAATTAATAAAAAAAATTGCTATTATTTAACAGTTGTATTTCTTGTTTTAATGTTTTATTTAAATATTTAGCTTCCATTGAAATTACTACACAATATTCATTATGAAATGCTAGGAAAATAAATACACACCTACACATTGACACTGCAGTATTAGTCACCTTATATATAATATGAGCCGTAATAAGTTTTGGGCTTTAAAACGAAGCCCAATTTGCCAATCAAAACTCCCACGCCATTGACATGGTGTGGTTGAATTTTTTCAACTGCAACCAGGGTTAATTTCTTGGGTTGCTTTTGATTGGTAGATTGGGTGTAGGTCCGCCCCGTCGTTCATGTTTGTATCGTCCTGTACTGTCCCTATCATACCATCATATACCATTTCATTGTATATATAACCATCCTATCATGTAATGTATCCCTATATACCATCCTATCATTTCATTGTATATATAACCATCCTATATTAATCATTGTATATATAACCATCTATATATTGTAATATGTCATTCATTGTATAATATATCATTAATAAATACTATCCATCTATATAATCGCATATGTATATATTATATATCATCCTATAAATTCATTGTCATATATAATCATCCTATATAATCGCATTGTATATATAATCATCCTATATGTAATGTACTGTCCCCCCCCCCACAACATATCTTCCGGAAGACCTAATATAGCATTTGTTACGTTAGAGCTTCCAATTGGGAGATCTATGTTTGTGGCCCTTGGGCTTATTTAATGCGAAGGCACTAAATGAGTTCCAAGAATGTGCTGTCCCCCCTCTGGGCCTCTTTGACGTCGTTTGGCGCGAAAGGTTCCAAATGAGGCTTCATGTTATATGTTCAATGTTTGTAAAGAAATCACTTGGATTTCACGTCTAATACCCATATAACCCGCCCTTGAACTCGATTGGGGGGTTAGGGTATTGTATAAGTCTTTAATGTATGTGCCTTTCTTGCCTCGGAACTCGAATGAGGAAGAGACAGGGCATTGTATATGTTTTTGTTTTTTTTATATATAAAAATATTTTAAAGATAAGAAAATACATTATTAATAATATTCAATAAATGGAATTTCAAGATATTACATCTATCATCACAGAAATATCAAATTTAAGAAATCAAGGAATCGTACTTTCTGAATTTTTGAATGAAGACAGACTTTTGAATGAATTTGAACAAATTGATATACAATTGAAACATGGAAGATATGTTCTACCTAAAATGTATTCACTGATAAAAAGAATCCAAAAAGCGGTTAATGCTTCTTTGTATAACAATGATATTAATTTATTCATTCGGCTATTTAGTATAGTTGAAGCCATTAGAAAGAAACTCGGGGAACAGTACCAAGTTCGGTCAGAGATTGCTTTGAAAGTGAAATCTATAAGACGTTTGATTGATGCAAGTATTGAAACCCACAATTGAAAAAACGTTAGCATTTCCAATAATGACATCAGAAGCATTAACTACCAGACTAGCCCGTGAGGTTAGCATTACTGAAAAAGTTTATACCAATTCGAGATAACGTGCGAGATAAACTACAACTTAGACAGCAAGCGCAGACTGACTTTTCTATTGGGAGCGAACAACTTTTTGCCCCTGTAACTAAAGCCACTAAAGATATGAAACTTGCAACAGAACGTGCTATATACGGCGACATCCCTAAAGAGGGAGCAGTACCTATTATTGATGTATTAGGAAAGATTGCTACAGAAACTGAAAAAACTCACGAGGGAATAAAACAGCTTTCAGGTGAGTTACAAACTCAGCGAGAAATACAACAAATGGGTAATATTGATACTGATGATAACCCCGTTGAAGATGCTAGTGATTCTATTGAAAAAGGTTCCACTAAAAAAAGTGTTCCTTTTAGCGAGAAATTCACTGATGAAGCTATAGAAAGAATCAGACAAATTCAATTGCTGAAAACTGAAGAATATGTCATTTGGTGACTTTGCTGTCAAAAGTTATTATAACTGGGGGAAATTTTTAAAAGACGAGTATAAAAAAAAACACAATAAAAGGAGATCAATGGGTGGATTGGTTATTTAAAATTAATAAAAATGAACCCGGAAATTTAAATAAGGATACATTGGAATACAGAGCTTTTAAAATGGGAGTTGATGCGTATGGTATACAACAACAACAACAACAAAAGAACAACGAAAAGAACAACAACAAGTCGAGGTCGAGGTCGAGGTCGAGGACGAGGTCGAGGTCGAGGTCGAGGTCGAGGTCGAGGTCAAGGTCGACAATCTCCAGAAATTCAAAACGTTTCCGAATCAGCTCTAGAAATTCAAAACGTTTCCGAACCAGAAAGTTCTTCAGGAGAGGGTTATGGAAGTTCTCATCATGATTCTCATATGTGTCCTAGTAATATCATTAATGATATATCACGACTTGAGGTTCTTATGGGAGGTAAGCGAGCTGGAAATAACTCAGTCGAAATAACTAATGAAGCATTTGATATTTGCAGACGATTATTCCAAGGTGGGATAATTGATATTCATACGTATCGAGAACTCTTGGATGAGTTAATGGACGGAATTCCAGGGGAATTTAGTGGTTTTTATAGCGATTGAAATTTCTAAAAGCTTGCATTTAGAAATTACAAAGTCATTTCAAATAATATGACAGTACACTATAATCACAATAAACCAACAAACGTGTATGTAGTAAACTCAAGATTGCCCGTTTATAAGGCATACTATGGAGACGGCCTTGGAAATACCATAGCGGGTTTATTCACAAGAATAGCCCCAAAAGTAGCACCAATTGCTAAACAATTAGCGATGAAAGCCATTGATGTTATTCGTAATAAGGGAATTAACGCTGTTGGAGATCTTGCAGGAACGGCCTTTTCTACCGCAAAGAATAGAATAACGTCATTGGTGAAATCTAGATTCGGACGAAAACCACCACAAATAGTTTCAACACTTCAACAACAATGATTCCTGCAAATGTCAGTAAAGTGATAAATAACGCAGTGGAACAAAAACTACATCATTAGCAATGACTTCACCAGATAGTAGTAATATTGCAAGTATGATAGCGGGAAGCGGTCTTGGAGGAAATCGTAAAAATGTCAGACGAAAAAGAAAATGATAGCATTACTACATTTAGAAAAACGATACGTTTTAGTATAAATGGCATTTAAAAACATTGCTGATCCAGCGTTTGATATGGCAGCACCGGTGAATAAAGATGATTCTAAAATTAACTATCAGTATTATGCCTATCCTGCAAGAGAGCCTAATCAACGAGGGAGAGTTGAACTTCAAGTTCAAGATACAAGTAGATACTTTTTGCCGTGTGAGGCGTTTATTGAAGTAGAAGGAGAACTTGTAACAAATGTTGCAGCTGATACGCCATATGGGGATAACCCAAATATCCGAGTTGGTTTCGTAAATAATGGCATTATGGCGCTATTTAACAGTGCAAGATATATCATTGATGGAAAAGAAATTGAATCAATAGAACAAAATGTTGATATTGCAACAACAATAATCGGACTTGCGAGATATTCTGATGATTATACAAGGTCGGCTGGTCCGTCTATGATGTTTGCTAAGGATACTTCTGATCATGCTGACCATATTCAGTTTATTAAAGTACGAACTGCGGTAGATACTGCAGAAGCTGATCAACAACTCGCAGCTAATCTAGACCGTGAAATTAGACCAGCCGCTGAATTCGACATTTTAAAAAAGGTCAATGATAATTTCAATCTAGGATTTGCAACACGAAAAGGAGCATTAAAAGGACAACATCGACGGTTTTCATGTGCAATTCCGTTACATCATATATTCGGATTCTGTAGAAATGTCAGAAAAGTCATCTATGGAGCAAAGCATACAGTGTGTTAGTGCGAAAAGAAAATGACAATGATGCAATTTGGCGTGCTAATGGTGTTGATGATGGTAAAGTCATTTTAAATAAATTGGTTCTATGGATACCCGTCTTGACACCAGCAGTTACAATAGAGCAACAATTACTATCGTTTATGGACACAGGTGGAAAATCATTGCTAAGTTGGCTAACAACAACGACTGATACGAAGCAGGATAATGTAAATGGCACATTTACATGGCACTTAGCATCAAAACAAGGTGTTCAGCTCCACGTCATATCTTTATAGCGTTACAGGATGCAAATCGAGTGGGTCGTCAATTATCTAGTCATATGATATTTGATAAATTAGGAGTAAGTGAAGTTTCGTTGAGAATAAACGGACAACAAGAGCCAGCAGAGATTGTACAGCTTAATTATGAAAACAACAACATAGCACGTGTATATCATAGAATATTGTCGTATATGGGTCGTGATCAAAATGTTGATACTGGTTTGCAAATATCGCAAATTGATTTTGAAAAACACTATCCGATTTATTACTTTTCATTGGAACATCTTGACATGATGAGACAATCTGTTGTTGATATATACTTCCAAGCTCGGGTACAACGCCCTGCTGGTATAGCCGATTATAGAGCAGTTGCTGTCATTCTCAGTGATAAATCAATGTTGTTAGAAGGAATTGGCGGACGAATGAGACTTATTGATGCACCAGTGGAAAAACCTTTGATTTTCCAAACATGTAGTTAGGATTTTCACAATAAGATCAATTGAAAGTGTAAATTACATTTAGAATAGAATGACATATAGTATTGTTAATGTCCAGTTGACTGATGGTCAGGTCAAGAAATTGAAATCAAAGTCGGCTAAAGAATGTGGAACCACAATAACGTTGAAACCCACTCAAATGTCCGGTGGTGCACATAAATTATCATTGACAGATCGTCAAATAAAACATTTCAATGATGCGCTAAAGAACAAACGAGGAGTTCAAATTGATTTTTCGAAAGCAGCAATCGCCAGTATGATAAAATCAGGTGGTATATTCCCGCTGTTAGCTGCTATTCCAGCATTGATTGCAGCGGCTGCCCCAGCGGTTGCGAAGGCGGCAGCGTTAGGAGCCGTTGGTACTGCTGCAGGAATGGCCCTGAAAAAAGCTACTGGGAAAGGCTATAAAAAAAAGGAAAGGGTCTAAGACTACCAGGAACCCCACAATTGGTACAAGGGCACGGGCCTAAGAATACCAGGAACGGCTCGATTAGTGGAAAAATCCCTAGGATTTTCACCAATGTCCAATTTTGATTTAATTGATGCTGTAAAATCATTATCAATAAAAAAACTTTAGAGGAGTTTTCATGAGAGATCAATTACCGTCAAAACCAATGAAAAATGAAACGGGTATTATCAATCTTGATAACAGCAGCGGAAAAGGAACTCATTGGGTCGCATATGCAATTGATCCACGTGGAATTGTCTATTTTGATTCATATGGATTAGCTCCACCAAAAGAATTCATGCGATATGTATCCACAATAACAAAGTCATCTCCAATTTTTTATTCCACGCTACCAACACAACAGTTAAATGATCCACCCGATATGCGGTCGTGAAGTTTAAATGTCCTTGCAGAGATATCTAAATTTCCAAGGAAACCACCACAAGTTGTTGTTAATGAATATACTAGCAGGCAATGGCAAAAACGATAGCGTTATGATTTAGAAAAACGTAGCGTTTTTTGTATAATGATTGATATTTGGGGACGACCTTTATCAGAATCAAAAAAAAAACAGAAACCGATAGTAAATTAGCTGTCGAAAGTGTAAAAAAAATAATCGAAGATGAAATCGCCGAGACATTAAATTTGTCAAGTGTAGATCCTGGGGAAATAGTTGTATTTCAAGATCGCCAGGGCAAATTGAAATCTAGTAATGTTTCATTGGATGATGTCTTAATACGAAGACGTGACGTCGTTGAAGATACAATAGTGTTATATTCAAATGATGGAAAACTCAAACCAGGTGTACTTGTTTCTACAATCACAGATGCATTAAAAAATTTAAATGAAGAACTTGAAAAACATATAACAACATATACTTCCCTTCGTAGAAATATTATCAATAAATTTTTTGGAACACCAGCGGTAACCTCTCCATCTCTCGCTGAAATTAAATCCAATTTTGATGAAATTAAATCCAATATTAAAAATATTAATGATGCTGGATTTAGTATTATTAGAGATAACATTAATATATATCAAAAAATCTATCGAGGATATTACAAAATTTAAAACAGACAATCTTCCGCTACTTGAAAGAATAAAGATTCCTCATGAGAGGAATATCATAAATATGATATACACAGTTCTCTCTGGATCATTAGATTGGGAACCTAAAAAGAATACAATAACTCTCACTGTGTCAAACAAGGGTATTTATCGATTAACAATAGTGTCACTGAATCAGTTTAATATATCATCATCGACTTCATATGGATACAACAACGTGATTTCAACGACTATTGACCTGGATGAATACAAACGGTTTACAATAACAAGCACTGATCCTAATTTAAATAAGACATCATTTGTATGGTACATGGAGTTTGTAGCTGATCTAAATTAGAATTTTTAACAATTAGAAACCACTTGAGGTTTTAAAATAATATGATTCCATCATCGCAATATCGCTATGATACCGTCAAAGAGTTCTTAACAAAACTCAAAACACTCATTGATGAATATGAAATAAAAATTAAAAAGTATCGCAGGAGAATTACCGTAATTGATGTTACAGTATACTCGGTATCTGGTATAATGGCCGGTGCTGGTATTATACTATCTTCAGTAACAATGGTAGCTCCGATTGCTGTCCCAATTGCTATTTCCGCGGTGACAACATTTGCTGGAATTGCAAATGCTATTACTAAAAAAAATATCATCGTGTTCTCAAGAAAAACTTAACGACTATATAGTAAAACATCAAGCAGTATCTAACGGTTACTCACAATTATCCTCGTTGATGTCATCATCGATTGATGATACGATAATTACCGAAGACGAATTCTCCGCGATGATACGTATTTATGATACTACGATTAAAAACGCTAGCGTTTTTTCATCTATTGCAAAATTAGACATTGTAAATAATAATAAATAATGTCGCAAGAGATTCAACTACTTCAGCGGATAGCAGAAAATACCACTCCGCGGAAAACAAGCATGATATCAATATCGTCAACAAACCCTAAATTCAGTGTGAATTTTCCTTCACCTGTTTCAGTAAAGGAAATCGCGTTGGCAAAATTACGAGTGTATCATAGTTGGCCTAATATCAGATCGGTTCCATTTGGTGGTCAGAGACCTAATAATTCTCTGGTATTTGCATATAGGAATAAAAAAGATGACACTCCAGATTGGAACGTTGTTTCAATACCAACTGGATCCTATCAAATTGAGCAAATTAATAATGAATTACAACGTAGAATAAAATCCATTACTAAAAAAGAATCAAAAATTGCGATAACAGTTCATGAACCAACACTATCATCTACAATTGAAATAGGCTCTCCTGGGTATGTTGTAGATATTTATAACAGTTCAATAAGAACAGTATTAGGATGGCCCGAAGATCCACCTAGAAGTGCTGGTAATTCCACACCCGAGCCTGTAAAATCTGATTACGTCACTGATGAAATAGGACCTGAAATCCATCAAAAACTTATAAAAAATACGAGGATATACACTTCACTTAAAGATATCGACGTAGGAATCAATATGGTGAAGATGAGTGTGGAGAATTCCATTTTATAATGATTATATCCCACAGGAAGGTGAAATTCTGGAAATACATGAAACAAGTCCAGCAATCGGAGATATAAAGATCCCATATCTTTGATAGAATGAATAATGATTTTTTTAAATTGTTATTACCGTCGTTAAGATCCGGTTTTCTCACACAAGCTGAGTTTCATTAGTGTAGTCGCCGCGGGTAATAAAATCATCGATGACATGGAAATATTTAATTCGAGGATTACTAATCTCTTCACTGATGAAAATAGCCGATTTCAAAAAGCTCAGCTCAAGATTATAAAAAAATATATAAATGAAAATCCAAATTATAAATTACCAGGATATAATGTTCCCGAGTTAAAGAAAAAACTCAGAACTGCCATCGACGAAGGATTTAATAAAATTTATCAATCATGGAAAGATAGCCAGCCGAAGCCTATTATCCTCACTTATAATAATTCTCCCGACGGCGACGGTAGACATATCGCACCGAACAATGTGAATATTTCATCGGTGATCGCACTTAATTTAACGTGTGATGTAATCGAAGGAAGTTATCAAATTAATATGGAACAATCAAATCAAGCCGACAAGGTTACATTCTTTATTCATTTTCACCAACAGCACCCCCGGATTTTTAATTGTTGAGAATCCGACTAATCCAGTCTATATGCAATGTCAAAATGATTTACTAACTAGAATTAATTTTACACTCACCGATCAGTCAAATAATTTGATTGATCTACGTGGTGAAGTATTATCGATTAGTCTGTTTGTGAAAAGCTAACAAATAATTTGGTTAAATAATTTGTATTAATCAGCAGCAGGGAGGGTGAAATGACAACATATTTGCGACGTAGATGGCAGCAATTTCGAGGGTGGTTATGACAATGTATTTGCGACAAAATCGCTAAGGCTCCATTTGTAAAATGGGGTCTTTATTTTTTTTTGGTTAAAATATGAGATTTCGTAGGAAGGTTCCATTTGGCATTCTGAGGCTTTAATCGATTTTGTCGCAAAAATTTGTAGGATTCACCCTCCCTGCTGCTATATATATATATATATATATATATGACAATATATATATATATATATATATTATATATATTATATATATATTATATAAATATATATATATATATATATATATATATATATATATATAATGAACATTGAAAATATCAAAGCTATTGTTTCTGCTATTGAAAAAATTAAAACACGACGGAATTTAATTATCTGAAGGTCTTAATGCTGAAAAATTTTTGTGTGAGTTTGAGACGTTACAACAAAGAAAATTTCAGAATAAATTCACATTATCTTCCAATTACAGATTCATAAGTCAGTTTATAATTCTATGTTAGAATCTTTACAATTGGCGAACGACACACAAGTAAAACTATTTGCGCCTCTTGTGTGTTCAATCGAAAAAATAAAAAGCGCATTATCTCAAGAAAATAAAAGAAAAAAAATGATAGACAATCGTGTGATGCAATTGAGAAAGATTATGCTATTTGATTATGTAATAGATGATAATAAAACTGAAGAAAGCGATAATGGAGGTGTATCCATATAGATGTGGTTATAGCCTATCAAAACCCTTAGTAAGATAGATAAAAAATAAAATAGATAGTTATTATATATACTCGAATTTAATCATATGATTATAATATTTTGAATATGCAGAAATATGTATTTTCTTTGCGACAGATTGTACCAATTGAGGATCAATGCTGAAATATTTGGCTGCTGCGTTTATTGATTTCAAATATATTTCTTGGTTTGTTTCTATATTTATGGATTTAATCGCCCTCTTTCGCAAATATCCTACATTTTCCTCGTTCAGAATTCTGACTCGGCGTAATAGCTTGTAGGTTAGAAATTTCGTTATTTCGAGGATTTCCATCAATATGATCGATAATAAACCATCTTTGATTTTCCTATGAAAACATTCGTATATAAACCTGTGTGAATAATAAGTCTGGTTATTTTCGTACATACTAAATTCAAAATAACCAGACTTATTAAGATAACCGAGTGGTTTCTTTCGTCTACAATGTCTAATAACACCATCTCTGGATCGTAATTGGTTTATATTGGGTGTCTCACAACCCCCTTGCTTCATATATATTCCTCAAAATTTGATATATATATTGGGTAGTTTCTCAAACCCCTTGTTCATTATATATTCCTCAAAATTGATATATATTGGACGTTTCATAAATTCTTTTTGTTCCATTATATAATACTTATTTGTTTAAATCATTATTTTTGAAGTTGGCAAAATTGATATAAAGTAAAATAGATAGTTATTATACATACTCAAATATAATTCTTTGGTTATATTTTTTTGAATATGCAGATTTATTTATTTTATTTGCGACAGATTGTACCAATCGTGGATAAATATTAAAATATATACCCGCTGCACTTATTGATGGAAAAGTTAATTCTTGTTTTGTTGCTATGTTTATGGATTTAGTGGCCCTCTTTCCAAATATCTTACATTTTCCTGTATTTCCGAACGTACAATTTTGGCTTTGTCTAATTGATTCTAAGTTATTTAGATGGTTATTGTGGGGATTTCCATCTAAATGATTAACAACAAGTCCATCTTTAACAATCCCAAAATGACATTCGATATAAATTTATGACAAAAAATTTTTTTCCCACCAATACTAAATTTAAAAAAAACCATTATTATTAAGATTACCGAGTGGTTTCTTTAGTCTACAATGTCTAATAACACCATCTCTTGATGCCTCGTAAATTCGTATATATTGATGTTTCAAAAATTCCTTTGTTCCATTTGTGTATATAATATTTATTTGTTTAAATCATTATTTTTGGAATCTGGTTAGATAATCATTTTCTGTTTTTAAAGGAGATTTACCTGTCGATGTATCTTTTTTGTCATAATATCGTTTAAGCTCTCTATATTTTTTACCCCCGCAATTTTCACATAATTGCGTTTTTCCTCTAACTCCAATACCACATTGAATACATGGTTTTGGTCCAGTACTTCCATGTCTTTTACTTTGCATATGGTAACCGCAGTATTTGTTTACACATGATTTATTACAATAAGAAATATGTCCAATTTTTAATCAATCACATTTATTTTCTGTTTGAATCATTTATTTATAAATACTAAATTTCAATTTGAATATAATATTTGTCTTAACTTATAAAAATGGAAGAATTATCAGCAATTGAACCATCTGCTTCTAGATTTGATCTTGACAGAATATTAGGATATAAATATAGTGTTTCGATGAGAGATCTAGCTTCAATAAATGTAGATTTAACTAAACGTATCCGTGAGGCCAAAATAGAATTTCGAGAAGATGGTGCTATGCATGTTTGGTCAACTTTTAGAGATGGAAAACTTATTAATGTGATGAACGACAAACGAGCAGAAGTAATTATTAACCACCTTGATAATCAAAAAAAATTTTTTTTAATAAAATTTATTGTGAATACAGACGATAATATTTGGATTTTTCGTGACAAAAGAACTCCTATTCATATACAGTCTGGAAATAATAAAATGATATTATTAGGTAACAAATCCAAACCCGGAATACTGACTGGTATTGATAGACCGTATTTTGAGCGAGGTTATCCAGTTACTGCTGTGGTATATGGATTGTTTTTACTGAATGATAACCTAATATTGAAGATCTCAAACCGATGAAACTGTCAGAATTAAAAATAAATTGCGTGGCTGATCGCATTATTGAACATTTTACAAATGAGATGCGTGGTAATGGCTTAACAGATTTAAGACGCAAAAAAATATGTGAATGGGGTAAGGCCGTTAAGAATTCTGGTGCATCTATTAAGGATGTTGCTAAGCTAGAAAAGTCATTAAGATTTCCAATAACAGTAAATCACTAACAAGAGAGATAATACACAACCAAAATATATAAAAAAAATGGAAACCCTATAACGATTATTGATCATAATGCACATGCATGGACTGATGCAGTAACTATATTTCCACGAGACAAAATGAATAAATTTTATAATGGTCATATATTTGATTTTATTAAAAATATCAGTAAAAATGATCCTGTATCTATTTGGTTATTTCAGAGTTCGGAACACGACTGTCATGATCAATTTGTACGACCTAATGGTGATATTTATCGTACAGAATTTGTTTATGAAGAAATGAGCAATCTTGCACTAAGATATACTTCTGACGAGATCAAAGTTAGACAATTACTGAATAATTTTTTTACCGTACCAGCGGTAGCGACCCATGTCGCTCAGGAAAAAAATTCATGGAAACCTACAAAATCAGAATTTATTGAGGATATACAAAAAGTTGCATAGAATATGGGCACATTGGATTATGGAATACTAAATACGATTATGATGATGTTATATCAGTCGATATGGCTGCATGTTACCCTGGGAGTTTTCTTGGATATGTTGAGTTTTCTAAATATTTTAACAGATTCGGACATCCTACATATGACATGGCTAGAGTTTTAATAAAAGGACCCTTACCAGATTTTGACATAACAGGATTTGTATATGTAGAATCATTTGTGTTCGCAAAAGATCTCTATCCGATTACTTATATTTGGTTTGGTGAACACTTTTTAGAAAAATGTTGGGCTCCAATAGTATTATTAAGATATATGCTTGATGTTGGAATATTAATATCGTTAAAAGGTAATGAAGCGATTATATCCTATAATGCACAAAAACAAGTTTGGTTACCAGAACCGGATAGATTTAATATTGATGATGCCAGGAAAGAATTTCCTGATCTTGCCGAAGATGACATTATTAAAATTACTAATAATATACGTAAATGTAGAGATAAACATGATGAAAAGCGTGCAAAAGATCTTGGTAAAAAGATAATTGGTAAATTTACTCAGGGTAGTTCATACGGTCATAAACGACACTGAACAAGATTGATTATGGACGATACTGAGTTAGATTTTATAATTAATGATACAACGGAGAAAAACACATTTATAAGCCGAAGTAATGCTTATTTATCGGATGGGACCAAACTAGGTACTATTGTTAGTTATATTGAGGGCGATTCACCTCAGTTTACTCATTTAAGATCTTCGATGCTAGATTATGTTTCTATAAGATTACTGTCTATGATAAATAGATTTCCTCGTTACGCTGTTAGAGTTGCTACGGATTCATTTTATATACATAAAAATATAAGGATTTATTAAATCCGCTACTTGTTAATGGTGAGTGGGGGACATGGAGGATAAAGCAAGAACATATACTTAGTTATTCTGAATTTTCTGACGTTGAAATTAAGGCAATATATTGCAGAAATAATAATCAAATATTAGAATCATTTGCACCATATGTGTATGATCCTGTGGCTAGATATCAGACCGTTTATCTTAATGGGTGTGTGTGGGAAGGGTCAGGTAAAACAACTCGTGTGATTAAATTATTTATGAACAACAATTCAGATATGATTGTTTTGACACCTACACATAAACTAGCCAGAGTGATAAAAGAACGAGGTGTCGAAACTTGCAACTATCATAGTTTTTTTAGATGGTGTGGAGATACGTGGACTCCTGAGCGAATGGGTGAGAAATATATACCTAGGTATATTATATGGGACGAAATATGTACGGTGTCGTTAGAAACACTAAAACTATTCCTTGAATGGTTATTAACAAAATATACTGCTGTTATTATGTGTGGTGATCATCGTCAACCACCACCTTTTGTTGGACAGTCTCCACATGAATGGCTAAAGAATAATATAGATTATTATGAAGAAATATATGATGATCATAGAGCTATTGATGAATCGCTGAAAGAACTTAAAAGATTAATCAGACTACAGCCAGATAAAATACAATGTGAAATAAAGCGTGAGATAATTCCAGAAACTGCCATGGATAATTTTTGGATTTTATGGAGACCTACTGATTTGATAGTCGCAAGTAGAAAGATAGTTCAAGATGAATTGCAAAGGAAATTATTTACGCTACATAAAGAAAAATTTTCACATCTACCTGTACCATTTTGTTATCGTCCATCAGATACTCGACGACAGAATATTGATGTTGAAATTCCTGGTGGAGATATCCGAGTACAAAATCTAGTATTGAATGATATTATTTTGATAGCTATCAATTATGTTGAGAGCGCATGGAGTATCGAAAAATCACCGTGGACGTTAGGATACGCTATAACGATTCATTCGTCACAGGGATTAACCATCTCTGATACAAATATATGGATTGTTGATGATCGAATCGAGTTGTCAAATTTAGTCTATCTCGCAGTATCTCGCGTCAGAAGAATAACTCAACTACATAGAATTATCATAGATTATGTGATAACTGAGGAGATTACTAATGACGCTGATGTAATAAAGAAAAAATTAGCGTCTTATAAACAATGTGACAAAAAAAAATAAACGTGACTTTGATATTGATACTGAATATATTATAAAACTAAAACAATTACAGAATAATCACTGTGCAAGTTGTAACACAATGTTATGGCAATATTCGAATAATAAACCAAGACAATTTACCGTAGACAAAATAAATAGTGTTCTTGGTCACACACGTGAAAATGTGATGCTGACTTGTCTTGAATGTAACCGACGTCGGGGTGCTGGACGCCCTAGTGCTAATTTACATAAGTGAACGAGGAGGTAATTGTGTATCCTTTGGAATTACTTGCAATTGTTCACGCACAAATCAACGTTGAGGGGCAGTAGAATCTAGTCTGTATATGGGTGGTCTTCCAGTAGATCTAACCACGCTAGAAATTGTATGTGTGGTCACACTCCAAATAGGGTCAGTAGCTCGTCTTTTGCCACCCTCCAACTCCCCTGGTTCGTATAAATATCTCACAATCACATTACCTAATACTGGTTGTTGACCTCGTTGTCCGTATTCATAGCTACGTGGTATATATTTTTTTGTTATTGCATTAGAAGGTTTGATAGAAGTTGCACGAGTAATTTCATTATTTAATGCAGATATCACACTTGGTAACCTTGCAACCCATTCACGAGATCTCTCACCGGACTTAAAGTCAGCAGATATTTCCTTCGCATATTAACATCCAAATAACCGCTCAACAAGTGTTCGATTAAATCGTTCAACGATTGCTTGATCACGATGAATTTCAGTATGCCCTCGTCTGATTTTGACATTATGCTTTTTCATCAAAAATGATACTGCACCAAGAAATTCTTTGCCAGGATCTACTTGTAATAACAGTGGCCATTGTAGATTACCACGTTGATAAATTCGCTCAAACGCAGATGCTACTTCAAATGACGTTTTTGTTAATAATGGTTCAGCTTCTTTATATCTACTTGCAATATCAACAACAGTTAATGTACGTGCGTGACTTTCGTTCACGTGTTTTAATAGTATGATGTGGTAAAAACAAAATATCTGATTGATGAACTTCGTTAGGAACACGGACTTCAAAATGTGAATTTTGAAATGTTTTTGGTTTAGTTATATAAATTTGCCATATTGCCTGTCGTGCTAACCACGCTGCAGCAACAGAATGTGAAACTTTTGCTGCTTTAGCAAGTTTAGTGATCGCTGCTTTACCCCTCCAATACTCTGAAGCACTATAATAAATAGATTCCATTATAATAATTATATAATTAATTACCAGCCCCTAACTTTTTTTTTACTTTTCATAGCGGATTTTATTAGAAAACTAGGGAGTTCCTCTCTAACAGATTTATTGGGTATAGAATTTAATGCATGGACCAATTTTACATCTGCAAGAAGCCGTTGTTGCAAATCTGGATTTTTATAAGCAACGTCGTGAATGTGACATGCTAGAGTATTTTCCCGAGGTAGGCATAAAAACACTGACGTGATATATGTCACTCAACGATATACTCAAATTCTAAAAGTGATTCGCGATAACTGCAATATTCTTGCTGTATTCAATGGCGTTGATGCACATACGCTACGAAATATTTGGCAAACATGGTGTTCCGATATGGACTTCAATGGATTTAAAAATTACTTTAGTCATGCTCAGTCTGTCTCATATGGATTTATAACAATAAATTTGCACGACCCTCGGTCACGATATCGTATTGGACTTGATCAAATATTTGGTTAAATAATTTGTATTAATCAGCAGCAGGGAGGGTGAAATGAAAACATATTTGCGACGTAGATGGCAGCAATTTCGAGGGTGGTTATGACAATGTATTTGCGACAAAATCGCTAAGGCTCCATTTGTAAAATGGGGTCTTTATTTTTTTTTGGTTAAAATATGAGATTTCGTAGGAAGGTTCCATTTGGCATTCTGAGGCTTTAATCGATTTGGTCGCAAAAGTTTGTAGGATTCACCCTCCCTGCTGCTTGTGGAATGTCAATTATGGATTGTGAATTTATTTATGTCACTTGCCCGACGCCTGTGCTTAACAATTTATTTCTTTGAGAACTGAATGCCAAAATTGTATTGGTATACGTGTAGCTAGTTACCATGATCAATGTATCATCCTTGTGGGTTTTATTCAAGTTTGACTGCCTGCGAATTATCAGTTGTGGTACAATCTTGACTACCCGCTTTTATCTTGTAGAGGTTGTAAACACCGACTCAATTCTCTTCCTTCGAGTGATAACTATTCCAGGTACAGATCTCACAGCAAAGGAGCACACGAACGTGGAATTGGTTTTTACATAGAGCTTATCTCGCACAAATAACTAACCCATAATGCCACTAGGACCTTGTTCCAGCTGTGCAGCAGGTACGTTAGTGAATATGGTAAAATGTTCAAAGCAAATTGTGTATACTGTCTTACTGTAAGAAGACATACTGGGGGCACGCCTCCAGTTTCGATAAATACTTCACTGCGTCAACCACGTTGTGAGGGTACGTTTTGTACCTTTACCCCTGGGTTGATTCTGGGGGTATTTATCGAAATCGCAATGCCTGAAGAGTCCTCTGAATTTCTAATATTTCCCTTTCGTCGATTAAAAATTAGCCGGGGTATGTGTCTATGCGAGAATACCACCCTAAAATAATCAGTAGTATGCCTTGAGCTCTCTGCCCCATAGAAGAACCCTCAAAAGAACACACGGAAAGGGTGTTTAGCCGAAAAAAACAGGACATGATGTACCGCATAATAAGTCATAAGAGAGACGACCATGTAAGGACCTTATGAAAGACACAATGGCTATCAAGGTGTTCCATTTTTGATGTTGATCGAATTAAAGTTAATGACTCATTATATCTGGTTTATCTGCTGATTATTTTTGATAAAAATTACAAAATTGCATGCATACATACATACATACATACATACATACATACATACATACATACATACATACATACATACATACATACATACATACATACATACATACATACATACATACATACATACATACATACATACATACATACATACATACATACATACATACATACATACATACATACATACATACATACATACATACATACATACATACATACATACATACATACATACATACATACATACATACATACATACATACATACATACATACATACATACATACATACATACATACATACATACATACATACATACATACATACATACATACATACATACATACATACATACATACATACATACATACATCATACATACATACATACATACATACATACATACATACATACATACATACATACATACATACATACATACATACATACATACATACATACATACATACATACATACATACATACATACATACATACATACATACATACATACATACATACATACATACATACATTACAGACAGACAGATGTACATACATACATTAAATTACATACATACATTTACATATTAAACATCTATTTTAAATATTATTAATAATGAATATTGGAGAACCTCACTCAGCTAGTTTAGCTCGAGAACGAATAGAGGCAAATAAAAACTATTTACCTGTTCGTGATGCAGTTAAACATCAGCTTCAGTCGCGTCAGGAATCTCAAGTTGAATTTGAAGAGGCCACAAAACAATTATTTAAACATAACACAGAGATAATTAGGTATATTCAACCTGTGTTAGAAAAAACTGCTGTAGCCACCGGGAAAATAGCAGAAAGAACTAAAGAAACAAAAAAGATTATTAGAGAACATCCTGCTAAAAAAACTGCTGCTCAACCAATACAAGAAGTTCTTGAAGGCGCTGAAGCACCAGCCTCTAAACAAGCTGAATTGATGAATAGATTTGATGAAAAAGCTATTATAACGATTAGGGAAAAAAGAATATTTTAAAACCCGTGACAAGTGACAAAAAGCAATATATCTCATGCGATATTATGTTGATCGAATTAAAGTTAATGATTGATTATATCGGGTGTATCTTTCTGAAATTGATATAATAAATCAACCAGAAGAAAAGGCAAAAGAAGAAAAAGAAGAAAAAGCAAAAAAAAAAGAAATAAGAAAAGCAAAACAAGAGTAAAAAGAAAGAAAAATAGAAATAAGAAAAGCAAAACAAGAATAAAAAGCAAAAAGAAGAGAAGTAATGGAAGCAATAGAAAGAGAAGAAGAAGCAATGGAAAGAGAAAAATAGTAGTAGAAAAAGAAGTAGAAGAAAGAAAAAAATATTTACTACCAGACACCTCTTCAGGAATTGGTCTTACCACACAGGGAAGTGGTCTTATTACTCATTGTCCTAATAATATCCTTGCTTATGTTGAATGATTGAAAATTCTGATTGGAGGAAAACAAGCTGGTAATAATTCCCTAGAAATTATTAATGAAGTAGCAAATATTTGTAAAAGATTATTTACCGGCGGTATCATGAATATTAATGTGTATCAGTCTCTCATTAATGAGATGATTTTTATAGTGACTAAGTCACCAGGCTAAGTATGTAATTAAATATAATGACTATTTAATAAAATGATAATACATAGTGCTCAACGTGGACCAAATATGGTCAGGGTAATTAACTCTCGAATACCGATTTACTAGGCAATTTACGGAGATGGTTTAGGTGACATTGTACAGGGTCTATTTCGAAGAATAGCCTCAAAAACAATACAAATTGCAAAGCAACTGGGTATGAAAGCTATTGATATTGTTCGTGAAAAAGGTATAGGCATTGTTGGTAATGTTGCTAGTAAAGCATAATCGGTTATCAAAGATAGACTATAACAATTAATACGCAGAAATCAAGCGGTCCAACTTCAGCCGGTAAAATTACCTAGCACTGAATTAATGCCCCCATATATTAGTAAAAAAGTAAATCAAGTCGCTAATCAAAAACTAGCAGAGGTGGCTGATATACCTTTATCAGAAAAAAGAAAAATATAACCGCCAGTCTCATAGCAGGAAGTGGTCTCACTTCTCGAGGTAGTCTTTGTTTTAGACGATAATAATTATAATAAATATGTTCAAACGTATAAGTGATCCTGCATTAAACATGGACGCACCAGTTATCAAAGATGAGTCTATACGTGATTATTAGTATTAGTTTTACGACACACGAATTCCAGATCAGTGTGGAAGGATTGAACTTCATGTTAGTGATACAAGTAGATATTTCTTACACTCTGAAGCATTTATTGAAAGATAAGGTGAAATATTAAAAGCAGATAATAGTGAATACGACGCTAATGTCATTGTTTTTGTTAATAATGATATTATGGCGTTGTTTGATATACCCCATAGACTCATGACTACGTACATAAACGACGAAAGAAATATTAAATCAATTCAAAAAGACGTTGACGTTGCTACAACAATACTTGGTCTTGCAAAATACAGTGATGATTATTAGGATCAGCTGGTCCATCCATTATGTTTGTAAAAGATACTTCTAATTCTCCAGAATATCAACAATATGAGACAGGACGACCAAGACATTTTGCTAGAAACACCGATGCGGATGTAAAAAGTATGATTATTAATGTGGATCCAGATTTCAACTTAGGATTTAGATCATGTCTAGCGATGTTAAAAGGAAATATAAGAATATTTTCATGTGCAATTCCACTGTCTCATATGTTTGGATTCTGTCGAAATGTCAGAAAAGTCATTTTCGGAGCCAGACATACAGTTGTACTAGTACAAAATACTACAGACGATGATGCAATATGGAGACCCGCCGGTGATGCTGGTAAAGTAATTCTCACAAAACTTACATTGTGGATGTCAATGATGTATCCTTCAATATCTGAAGAACAACGGTTACTATCTTTCATGAGTCAAGGGGAAAAATCAATTCTATCATGGCTGACAGTGGCCACAGATGCTATCCAGAGTAATATTAACGGTTTATTTACATGGCAAATAGCCCCTCATCAATGTGTTTCTGCACCAAGACACATTTATTGCATTACAAGATGCTGCACGAGTAAATGATGAAACGCGTAGCATTATCATATTTGACAGTCTTGGTGTTTCTGAGGTTTCATTAAGGATACATGGAAATCAAGAACCATCCGAGGATATATAACTGAATTTCAATCAAAATCATATAGCACGTGCATATCATCGTCTTATGTCGTTTATAGGCCGTGATCAAAATTTGGATACTGGATTACAAATTACACAACTAGATTTTACAACCTTATATCCGATATATTACTTTTTGTTCGAACATTTAGATTTAGCCAGACAATCGGTAGTCGATATACATATTCAAGCTAGTGTAACAAGAGGAGGTGTTGGTGGACAAATGAGTGTCTTTGATGCCCCAATAGGAAAAATGAAACACGTAATTAGATCATTATTGGTGTGATCAATAACAAATCCATCCTTAACGACCCCAAACTAACACTGACATGAATTTATGTGATAAATAAATCGTTTTTCCTATTTCGGAATTTTGAGGTAATCAGCATTATTGATATTACCGACTGGATTTTTTAACTGACAGTGCCTAATATATATATATATATATATATATATATATATATATATATATATATATATATATATATATATATATATTTATATATATATATATATTTATATATATATATATATATATATATATTATATATATATATTTATATATATATATATATATATATATATATATATATATATATATATATATATATATATATATATATATATATATATGGTCAATCCTTTTTGTTTTTATAGGGGATTTACCTGTCGATGTCCAATTTTCAATGTCCAATTTACCTGGCGATGTCCAATTTTCAACCAAATACATTTTTTTTGTTTGAATTACGATATATTTAGCCATATTATGGTTATATATTATAATGATAGAGGAATTACCCGAAATTAAACCATGTGCTACTAGATTTGATCTTGACAGACTACATGGATAATATGGTAAATATGACAGAGTTTGTGAATATAATCCAAAATATGATCCTAAGAATAAAAACACTATTCTCATCACTAAATATTCCTATTAGAATCTAGGATCTAGTCCCAACGACATACAAATATGGAAGGTGATGACCTCAGATTTGACGCAATATACGAATATCAATAACTCTTCACTTGAATCAGTCTTTATTTTCGATTATTTCTAAATAAATTGCCATGAATATCTTTCAAAATTTGCATTAAAAAACAATTGAAAAACAATCCCGGCAACAAATTAAAAATACACTTTGGAAGTTCGTGGTTTTGAATGACTGCCTGAAAAAATATTAGGATTGCATATTTAAAACCCCAAATGCCTCATTTCAAGTTTCGCACGATTGGTCATATGGTCTTTTACTACACTATTTTGATCATGTAGACCAATTTGTCCACACTAAAGAACCAATCATAAAAAGGTTGCTTATACACAGTGATCATGCATAGAAAGTATGCTCCTAATACTGACCAATCATTTTAACTTCATGTTGTCACTTGATATTTAAACAAGCGCAACTTGGACTTCAAATAAAAGACCAGCTTAATTTATCCGTTTGTGCATGTCTTCTACAGAAGCACATATCTCTAAATCCAGATCGTTCAGTTGTAAGTAGAAGACAAGTTTGTAAATTTTAACAAAAAAATTATTTTCCTAAAAAAAATGAGTAAATAATTTAAGATAGGTTTACATAAATGATCCAAATGTTTGTTAGAAATAGAAATACAAGTCCGGTAAAAAGTTCTAAACAGTTTGAAGTTCCGGTCCAAAATGGCGGATGACTACTTCAGACGAAGGCGAATAGAAAATTCCAGAATTTACACAAAAAAGCAGTTTGTGTGGTCTCGTTCCAATTTAATATTTTCGGGAAAATGTCCAAATCAGCAATGTTCTCCAGGAAAACAATTATTCATAAAAACGAAGTCAAAATAGCTCCTCTAACAAGAGATGTTCTACGTAGGCAACGGATAGACAACTAGCACAGAAATACTTTTTTTAAGGTAATAGAAGTTGTATAACTGACTTCAAGATTCTACGACTGTATAACTCGACAACGACTGCCTGTCTGTGACCGTACGACTTCCAAGAAACTCAAAACATAAATGAAACAAATGAGTTGTTTGAATTGCGTGCGCACCAGGACGCATGCAATTTCGTAATACTTCTGGACATTCAGGAAAGCCTGACTCAGTAACAGCCAATCGTTTTCATGGTATTCCTGAATGTTTGCTTGTAAACAATTTGTATACACAGCACGTGCTCACACGAGTCACATCTACGACTCAAGTAAACACTTTTTCAAAAACATGTTAGACTGATATTATATAACTATTAATAATTACATTTAATGAAATAAGATTTGTAAATTATTTTCTTAACACACATACTTTAACTACAGGGTCGTAGCAGGTGTCAGAAGTGGGCTGAGTGAAAATTTTAGAATAAGTTGGATTTATGCCAATAAGAAGTATATCTCCATAACCATAATTAACTTTTGATAGACAATTTGTGTTAATTGTGACATGGAAAAACTCAGCCACCCGAAATGGACTTCCAATTCCCACCATCTAGCAGAAACAACTATGCAGTTCTACTTAGATGTTATTGCAGATGAAGAAAAATTCAGTGCTTACATTATTGGTCTGGATGGTAGAGGAATTTACAACACGTTTACATTTGAAGCCAAAGAGGTTGAACAAATTGATCCATTGATCAAAAATTTGAGGATGGTTACAGTAGAAAGACTCGGATTCAATACAAGAATCCAGCAGAAGAATGAAACTTGACAATATGTAACTGAACTTTAATACAAAGAACTGCACATTTGAAAATCTTCAGGATGAAATTAGAATTGTCTGTGGTACTAATTCTGGAAAAGTAAAAGAATTTTACGAGAAGATCAACGGACAAAAAGCAGATGAAGTATCCAAAAGCTAAATGATACAGTTGCATCTGAAGTTGATGGTGTGAAAAAAGCGGAAATGACATTAAATCAGACTATACACCTGTCTATGGAAAAACTTGCTACAAACTACTCTGGCGACAAATTGTCATTTGCAAATGGAAATTAAACTGCATGAATCAAAAACAAACCGCCTATTCTTGGGTTCAAAGCGCCTCAAGTTTTGGAATTAATACAAGATGTTTGCAATAGTCACAGTAATAAGGGCAATTTTATCGTGTTATAGGTATAGGATGCCTGAAACAAAACTATCATATCCCAGTTGACAAAAAGTGTGAAACATGTCATTAATCCACCAAGGAAGGTTCCTACAGATTTACGAGAACCACTTATATTAACTTTGGAATATATGGAACGGGAAAATGTAGATGAAACAGAATGGGTCAGTTTACTAGTAGTTGAGAAATCTCAGTCGAGAAAACTGCAAATTTGTCTAGATCCGATAAGCTTGAATCAAAGCTATCGAGAGAGCATTATCAACACCCTACAATTGAAGATATAACCACAAGGATGGCTGGAGCTAAGGTTTTCTCCAAACTTTATGCCAGTCATGGTTACTGGCAAAAACCCCTGGACGAGGGAAGACAGTTATTGACAACATTTAACATGCCATTTGGTATTAAATCTGCTCAAGGAGTGTTCCAGAAACGTATGGCACAATGGTTTGAAGACCTGCCTGGGGTGGAGACTAATACAGACTAATACAGATGACAATTGTTTGGGGAACTTCAAATGAAGATCATGATGGGAAACTGCAAAATGTTTTAAAGAGATCCAGAAACTAAATCTGACACTAAATCTGGAAAAATTCCAATTTGGACTAACAGAAGTGTGCTACATGGGACACGTTGACATAAGGTATTAAACCTGACCCAGAAAAAGTAATAGTTATCACAGAAATGTCTGCCGCTCCAACGGACGAAAAATGAATTGAATGATTACTTGGTACAGTCAACTACCTAGCGAAATATATTCCAAATATGTATACAGTGACAACACCAATCTCAACACTTTTGGACATGACACTGAGTTTGAGAAACTGCACAGAAACATTGACGAGATCAAACAATATTAAGCAAAGAACCTGTGTTGAAATACTTCATTGTTAACAAGCCTGTCATTGTATTTATGGTCCTCAAGTACAAGTTAAATCGGACCATAAACCTCTGGAATCAATCCTCAAGAATCCTCTATCTGCCGCACCGCCTAGGCTTTGTAGATTGCAGAAGTACAGTTTTGAGTTAATTGTAGCAGATACATTGTCAAGAGCATACCGATAGACGAACACATCGGAAATGAACATGGATAGAGAAAATGAGTGCTATGTGCACATAATCAAGTCAAATATACAGAATGCAGATACACAGTTAGAAGTAATAAAGAATGGAACTAAACACGATGATAAAATGACCAAATTACGAGAAATGAATCAGTGATGGCCAAATGATAAACATCTCGTACCATTTGGAATCAAATTCCTGGAACTGCATAGATAAACTTTCAGAAATGGACGCACTAGTTCTAAAAGGAGAGAAGATTATAATACAAGATGCACTTCAGAACGAAATGCTAAAAGAGTTGCACAAAAATCATGGGCATTGAGAATACGAAGCAAAGAGCAAGAGACGGTATATATTGGCCTGGTACGAATGTACAGATTGCAAACACAGTATCGAATTGTTCTACTTGCCAGGAATACATAAAGTCAAAAAGGAAAGAACTATTGTGATCTACACAACCTACTGCACCATGGGAAATGGTTGGAACAGATTTATTTATGTGGAATAATTACAAATATATCTTGAATATAGCTCCAGATATTTTGATTTTGCCAAGTTAGAAAATACACGAACAAATACAATAATCACAGTCAGTTTTTGCAAGACATGGAATACCACGAGAAGTAAGGAGTGATAATAGTCCACAGTTCTCAAAATAATATGGCCAATTTGTAAAAACCTGGGGATTCAAACAACCTCAAGTCCAAAGTATCCACATTCTAGTGGTTTAGCGGAAAGAACCGTTTAAACTGTCAAAAGAATTCTCAATAAGGCAAAGAGAGATGGCAAAGATCCATATTTATCGTTATTGGAGTATCGATGTACATCAATTGATTATATAGGATCACCAACACAAATACTGACGAGTCGAAGACTTCGATCACTTTATCTACATATCGATGCATCCGTAAGTTATAAAAGAAACCGAAAGTGGAAACGCGTTGAAAAGAAAAATCAGCAAAAGAAACAGTGACAGAACAGCTAAAGAGCTTCCAAATCTAACATCTGGAAACAAATTTCAAATCAGAAGACAAAATCTTTGGGAACCAGCTGTAGTCGTCGGAAACAGTAGCACTCCAAGGTCGTATGATGTGAAAACCCAGGATGGTGATATATACAGGAGAAATCGAAGACATCTGTTAAAAACAAAAGAGACATTATCAGAGGTATATGATACATATGAAGATACTAACAAGGATGTCACTGAACTGAATAACAAGAGGCCATTAATAATCAAACCAGGCACAAGAGATTCGAACAAGGACTGGACATCTAATACAAAAGCCTGCAAGGTACAGATATATTTTTATGTAAACTTGATAATGTGATATATACAGGAGAAATCGAACAAGGAGTGGACGTCTAATACAAAAGCCTGAAAGGTACAGATATTTTGTTATGTCAACTTGATAATGTTTCTCAATTTAAAAGAATCTGTTTTGTGGATATTAGAAATTGAAAGTGTTTAAGGTAATTATATATTATGTTTGTGTGTGTTATATCACATCAGTTTATATGCAGCTATAACAACTGGATTGAAGAAAATTATGGAACTATAATTTAGTGGCAATGCCAACATATCACCATGTATTTGTTTTCATGAGTGCAAGAATGGCATAGGGCTAGAACTTACAATTATTAGAACTTTTACAACTCTCCACAAACTATTTGAAAAATATATTCATGTGCAAAATAGAACTTTTTTAAGTTTGATTATGTTTACAAGTTTATTAAAAAGTAAATGAGAAATGAATATGTGCATTTAAAGAAAAGCACAAAAGTCATTCTAAAGTTAGTTGTAATATACGGTTTTGACATTCTGCTGTACATCGGGTATTACAGTTACAGGTCACCTAAGGTCATCTCCAGGCTCTCAATTGTAACCCTATATGCCTAACGATACGATTAGTGTGCGTGTATTTTCACTGTTGGATGAGTTGTAGTCTAGCCATTAAAGTAGTTAGATCAGACCTCGTTTTGTGCTATTTAGCAAACATAACAATCTTCAACGCCAAACGTGTGGATACTCCCATTCGAGCAAAATTTTCCTGTGTTGTGAATTTACATACTAATCAGTTGTAATATTTTGTGAACTAAGCGTACTTGGAATTTGCCGGAAAAATTTACCCAATCAGTTTGGCTTATAGCAGCCTACAATTTTTGTGATCTTCATTAGGGTCGCAATATTAGTTTTTAGCAGCTAACCAATCAAGAGTCATTTAAGGGCCACGTTTTCTTCTAAAGAGGTTTTCTTAAGCCAGAATGAAAACCTCGTACATTCAGGCAAAATGGCAGTCAGTTGATCTTTTATTATCCTCCTTGACTGCACTGAGGCTGCTCCGGTATATGATGGCTTGCTGTATTCCATCCACATCTGTTTTCGAGTGGCACACTCATTAACCTTTTATCTCGCAAAACTTCCTGTCCCCCGAGAAACTTATTTGCAATTTTCAAATAAAAAAGCCACTCAAAATGTTACTTAAAAAATCCCTACACTTTTCTGTAAAAAATGACAAAGAAAATCAATACATTTAACATTTTCAATAAGTCTGTTCATCCAATAATCTTTGTTGCACTCAAGTTCAACAACTATGGCATTACTGAACAATTTTAATTTTGTAATTTCGTCTTCACATCACACAGGAGGTAACAAAGCGCTACCCTACCTGTGTGGGCAGTCTTTTCCAGAGCAAGCATTGTTTCAAAGTTGACCCATGAGCTTTTCAATGAATTCCGTTTCAAAACTTTTCCTCGTATTCCGAACTGCTCTTTGTTTTCTAACACAGGTAATCCTGCTAGAAAGTCTTTTACATGATCCAAGCAACTTATTCCATTATTTGCTTAGGCTTGTTATCACTTCCTTCTGCACAAACGTCATCACTGGAATGCACAATCCTTATGGCAATCCTGAAAGAAATAAGAAAGCCATGAATATTTAAAAGAGCTGGCCAGCATGGAGAACGTAATTTCAACAAAACTTGGTATCAGAAAGCTAAAGAGGGTGCTATACGCAACAAACCAAAATCAAAATAATCAAACTTAGAATAGCTTTTCTTCTCATATACCCTCACCACTCCGCCTCCCCACCAACAAATTAACTCCGCACCAGCAGCAGGGAGGGTGAACCCTACAAATTTTTGCGACAAAATCGATTAAAGCCTCAGAATGCCAAATGGAGCCTTCCTACGAAATCTCATATTTTTCCCAAAAAAAATTAAAGGCCCCATTTTACAAATGGAGCCTTAGCGATTTTGTCGCAAATACATTGTCATAACCACCCTCAAATTGCTGCCATCTACGTCAAAGAGGGTGAACCCTACAAATTTTTGCGACAAAATCGATTAAAGCCTCAGAACGCCAAATGGAGCCTTCCTACGAAATCTCATTCTAACCAAAAAAAAATTAAAGGCCCCATTTTACAAATGGAGCCTTAGCGATTTTGTCGCAAATACATTGTCATAACCACCCTCAAATTGCTGCCATCTACGTCGCAAATATGTTGTCATCTCACCCTCCCTGCTGCTGATTAATACAAATTATTTGTTAGCTTTTCACAAACAGACTAATCGATAATACTTCACCACGTAGATCAATCAAATTATTTGTCTGATCGGTGAGTGTAAAATTAATTCTAGTTAGTAAATCATTTTGACATTGCATATAGACTGGATTAGTCGGATTCTCAACAATTAAAAATCCGGGGGGTGCTGTTGGTGAAAATGAATAAAGAATGTAACCTTGTCGAGCTTGATTTGATTGTTCCATATTAATTTGATAACTTCCTTCGATTACATCACACGTTAAATTAAGTGCGATCACCGATGAAATATTCACATTGTTCGGTGCGATATGTCTACCGTCGCCGTCGGGAGAATTATTATAAGTGAGGATAATAGGCTTCGGCTGGCTATCTTTCCATGATTGATAAATTTTATAAAATCCTTCGTCGATGGCAGTTCTGAGTTTTTTCTTTAACTCGGGAACATTATATCCTGGTAATTTATAATTTGGATTTTCATATATATTTTTTTTATAATCTTGAGCTGAGCTAGTTTTTGAAATCGGGCTATTTTCATCAGTGAAGAAATTAATAATCCTCGAATTAAATATTTCCATGTCATCGATGATTTTATTACCCGCGGCGACTACACTAGTAAACTCAGCTTGTGTAAGAAAGCCAGATCTTAACGACGGTAATAGCAACAAAAAATCATTATTCATTCTATCAAGGATGTGATCTTTAATATCTACAAATGTTGGACTTGTTTCATGTATTTCCAGAATTTCACCTTCCTGTGGGATATAATCATTAAAAAATGGAATTCTCCACATATCTTCACCATATTGATTCTTATATCGATATCTTTTTGTGAAGTTTATATACTCGAATTTTTTATAAGTTTTTGATGGATTTTCAGGTCCTATTTCATCAGTGACATAATCAGATTTTACAGGCTCGGGCGTGGAATTACCAGCACTTCTAGGTGGATCTTCGGGCCATCCTAATACTGTTCTTATTGAACTGTTATAAATATCTACAACATACCCAGGAGAGCCTATTTCAATTGTAGATGATAGTGTTGGTACATGAACTGTTATCGCAATTTTTGATTCTTTTTTAGTAATGGATTTTATTCTACGTTGTAATTCATTAATTTGCTCAATTTGATAGGACCCAGTTGGTATTGAAACAACGTTCCAATCTGGAGTGTCATCTTTTTTATTCCTATATGCAAATACCAGGGAATTATTAGGTCTCTGACCACCAAATGAAACCGATCTGATATTAGGCCAACTATGATACACTCGTAATTTTGCCAACGCGATTTCCTTTACTGAAACAGGTGAAGGAAAATTCACTGAATTTAGGGTTTGTTGACGATATTGATATCATACTTGTTTTCCGCGGAGTGGTATTTTCTGCTATCCGCTGAAGTAGTTGAATCTCTTGCGACATTATTATTATTATTTATAATGTCTAATTTTGCAATAGATGAAAAAACGCTAGCGTTTTTAATCGTAGTATCATAAATACGTATCATCGCGGAGAATTCGTCTTCGGTAATTATCGTATCATCAATCGATGATGACATCAACGAGGATAATTGTGAGTAACCGTTAGATACTGCTTGATGTTTTACTATATAGTCGTTAAGTTTTTCTTGAGAACACGATGATATTTTTTTAGTAATAGCATTTGCAATTCCGGCAAATGTTGTGACCGCGGAAATAGCAATTGGGACAGCAATCGGAGCTACCATTGTTACTGAAGATAGTATAATACCAGCACCGGCCATTATACCGGATACCTAGTATACTGTAACATCAATTACGGTAATTCTCCTGCGATACTTTTTAATTTTTATTTCATACTCACCAATGAGTGTTTTGAGTTTTGTTAAGAACTCTTTGACGGTATCATAGCGATATTGCGATGACGGAATCATATTATTTTAAAATCTCAAGTGGTTTCTAATTGTTAAAAATTCTAATTTAGATCAGCTACAAACTCCATGTACCATACAAATGATGTCTTATTTAAATTAGGATAAGTGCTTGTTATTGTAAACCGTTTGTATTCATCCAGGTCAATAGTCGTTGAAATCACGTTGTTGTATCCATATGAAGTCGATGATGATATATTAAACTGATTCAGTGACACTATTGTTAATCGATAAATACCCGGCTTTGACACAGTGGGAGTTATTGTATTCTTTTTAGGTTCCCAATCTAATGATCCAGAGAGAACTGTGTATACCATATTTATGATATTCCTCTCATGAGGAATCTTTATTCTTTCAAGTAGCGGAAGATTGTCTGTTTTAAATTTTGTAATATCCTCGATAGATTTTTTAATACTATTAATGTTATCTCTAATAATACTAAATCCAGTATCATTAATATTTTTAATATTGGATTTAATTTCATCAAAATTGGATTTAATTTCAGCGAGAGATGGAGAGGTTACCGCTGGTGTTCCAAAAAATTTATTGATAATATTTCTACGAAGGGAAGTATATGCTGTTATATGTTTTTCAAGTTCTTCATTTAAATTTTTTAATGCATCTGTGATTGTAGAAACAAATACACCTGGTTTGAGTTTTCCATCATTTGAATATAACGCTATTGTATCTTCAACGACGTCACGTCTTCGTATTAAGACATCATCGAATGAAACATTACTAGATTTCAATTTGCCCTGGCGATCTTGAAATACAACTATTTCCCCAGGATCTACACTTGACAAATTTAATGTCTCGGCGATTTCATCTTCGATTATTTTTTTTACACTTTCGACAGCTAATTTACTATCGGTTTCTGTTTTTTTTTGATTCTGATAAAGGTCGTCCCCAAATATCAATCATTATACAAAAACGCTACGTTTTTTGTAAATCATAACGCTATCGTTTTTGCCATTGCCTGCTAGTATATTCATTAACAACAACTTGTGGTGGTTTCCTTGGAAATTTAGATATCTCTGCAAGGAAGTTTAATACTTCACGACCGCATATCGGTGGATCATTTAACTCTTGTGTTGGTAGCGTGGAATAAAAAATTGGAGATGACTTTGTTATTGTGGTACATATCGCATGAATTCTTTTGGTGGAGCTAATCCATATGAATCAAAATAGACAATTCCACGTGGATCAATTGCATATGCGACCCAATGAGTTCCTTTTAAGCTGCTGTTATCGAGATTGATAATACCCGTTTCATTTTTCATTGGTTTTGACGGTAATTGATCTCTCATGAAAACTCCTCCAAAGTTTTTTATTGATAATGATTTTACAGCATCAATTAAATCAAAATTGGACATTGGTGAAAATCCTAGGGATTTTTCCACTAATAAGCCGTTCCTGGTATTCTTAGGCCCGTGCCCTTGTACCAATTGTGTGGGGTTCCTGGTAGTCTTAGACCCTTTCCTTTTTTTTATAGCCTTTCCCAGTAGCTTTTTTCAGGGCCATTCCTGCAGCAGTATCAACGGCTCCTAATGCTGCCGCCTTCGCAACCGCTGGGGCAGCCGCTGCAATCAATGCTGGAATAGCAGCTAACAGCGGGAATATACCACCTGATTTTATCATACTGGCGATTGCTGCTTTCGAAAAATCAATTTGAACTCCTCGTTTGTTCTTTAGCGCATCATTGAAATGTTTTATTTGACGATCTGTCAATGATAACTTATGTGCACCACCGGACATTTGAGTGGGTTTCAGCGTTATTGTAGTTCCACATTCTTTAGCAGACTTTGATTTCAATTTCTTGACCTGACCATCAGTCAACTGGACATTAACAATACTATATGTCATTCTATTCTAAAATATAATTTACACTTTCAATTGATCTTATTGCGAAAATCCTAACTACATGTTTGTAAAATCAAAGATTTTCCACTGGTGCATCAATAAGTCTCATTCGTCCGCCAACTTCTAACAATATTGATTTATCACTGAGAAAATACAGCAACTGCTCTATAATCGGCTATACCAGCAGGGCGTTGTATCCGAGCTTGGAAGTATATATCAACAACAGATTGTCTCATCATGTCAAGATGTTCCAATGAAAAGTAATAAATCGGATAGTGTTTTTCAAAATCAATTTGCGATATTTGCAAACCAGTATTTCTGTGATGATAGATGTAATTTCTTGAAATTCCATTTATTGAATATTATTACTAATGTATTTGTATCTTTAAAATATTTTTATATGCAAAAAAAACCAAAAACATATACAATGCCTGTCTCTTCCTCATTCGAGTTCCGAGGCAAGAAAGGGCACATACATTAAAGACTTATACAATACCCTAACTCCCCAATCGAGTTCAAGGGCGGGTTATATGGGTATTAGACGTGAAATCCAAGTGATTTCTTTACAAACATTGAACATATAACATAAAGCCTCATTTGGAACCTCTTTCGCGCCAAATGACGTCAAAGAGGCCCAGAGGGGGGACAGCACATTCTTGGAACTCATTTAGTGCCTTCGCATTATATAAGCCCAAGGGCCACAAACATAGATCTCCCAATTGGAAGCTCTAACGTAACAAATGCTATATTAGGTCTTCCGGAAGATATATTCAGTACATTACATATATACAATGCGATTATATAGGATATACAATGAATGAATACTTACAATGAATGAATATTTACAATGAATGAATATTTACAATGCGATTATATAGGATTTACAATGAATGAATATTTACAATGCGATTATATAGGATTTACAATGCGATTATACATATATATATATATATACTAGGGACAGTACATTACATATAGGATTGTTATATATACAATGAAATGATAGGATGGTTATATATACAATGAAATGATAGGATGGTATGATAGGGACAGTACAGGACGATACAAACATGAAACGACGGGGCGGTCCTACACCCAATCTACCAATCAAAAGCAACCCAAGAAATTAACCCTGGTTGCAGTTGAAAAAATTCAACCACACCATGTCAATGGCGTGGGAGTTTTAATTGGTAAATTGGGCTTCGTTTTAAAGCCCCAAACTTATTACGACTCATATTATATATAAGGTGAACTAATACTGCAGTGTCAATGTGTAGGTGTGTATTTATTTTTCTAGCATTTCATAATGAATATTGTGTAGTAATTTCAATGGAAGCTAAGTATTTAAATAAAACATTAAAATAAGAAATACAACTGTTAAATAATAGCAATTTTTTTATTAATTTCTATAATATTACGATTAAATAATCGTAATAATAATGGATTTACATGACGAGATAACTCTGTCATGGGGATCCCTGTCAATTCAGGACCTGCTATTTCTTGAATCGAGAAATATATTTTTCTGAATTTTATTACACGTAGCCACACTAAAAAAACTAAACTACATGTAGCGCATTTTACTATTTTGACCTCACATACAATCTATTTTAATTTGTAATTATAAAGTAATTTCATTTTCATACAAAATCTAATAAACAGCGCTGTTAACGCTGTCTTTGTAATTGGGATTTTTAAAAAATCTATTAATAGAACCCTGGCCTCGGCCATACATAACTGTCAAATTGTCTACCTGCTGTTCTCAATACAGTCTTTAGAAACAAGAAACAATAACACAAAATCAAAATCCGTACATACCGAGTTAGCCATTAAATACGTACATGAGATCACACACATCATTAATTCAATCCAATTTCACATGTGTTCTCGCACGAATTACATAACCGGGAATCAATATCGAAAGTAGGATAGTCACGTGACGATCAGTAGTAATGAGGGGAAATACGGAACAAAATTAAAAGAATAAAAAAAATATATTTTATTAATAGTAATTATTGAGAGTTATCTTGTAAATAGGAAAATTTTATTCTATGTCCATTTTTCTTTGAGATAGCTGTTTGATAAATCCCTTCAGCAACTTTTCGTACTGAAGGAATACATATTCCAAAATATTTTCCCGCAGCATTCATTGTATGAAAAACTCTTTCTTCATTCGTCGTTGTATCAAACGACTGTACTGGTCTCTTTCCAACTGACTTACAAGTCCCTGTCTTTCCTTTTTTTATATTCTCTCTTTGAGAAATGCATTGTAAATTGGAAATCGCGTTATTTAAGGATTGGAGTCAATGAGATCAATAACACAGCCATCTTTAATCGGTCCCATATAACACTCAAAGACTACCCTATGACAGAGATATCCCTTTCCTCCAGCAGTAAATTTCAAGTATCCCTGATTATTAACATATCCCACGGGTTTCTTTAGTCTACAGTGTCTAACAACACCATTACGAGATATTTCATAATTAACGAGTATTGGATGTGGTCTGAATTCTTGCTCCATTTATACATAATAATACTATTTGTCTAATTCATTATTTGCTTTAATTATAAATCTATTAATGTAGTCTTGAGGGGTTTTTATGATTTTGTCTTTGACAGAGTCATGGTTAGGGTCAATGATAGCGTTTTTTATTCGTTTATCATAATAACGTTTTAATTCTCTAAACCGCTTACCCCCACAATTGATACATAATTGTGATTTTCCTCTCACACCCACCCCACAATTTATGCATGGGGACGGGCCTGTCGAATTATTTCTGACACTCTGTAAGTGATATCCACAGAATTCACCTCTACACGATTTATTGCATGGGGTTACTGATCCGATCATAAGCCATTTGCAGTGATTCATTATATATAAACAAACTTTTCTATTTAAATACTTGTCTTATTTATATGAATGAAGAATTCAAGAGATTATCGGCAATCAAGCCTTGGAAAAATATTAAATTCAATCTTGATAGAACTCTCGAAGACGTACCAAAAGAGAGAATAAATAATAGAAGTCTGATTAGAAAAATACGAGATTGTGTTCAAGAGTTTAAACAGGACGGTGCATCACACACCTGGTCAACATTTAGAATTGATGGTGTTGTTGATGCTAGAATGAATGATGAAACAGCAGCTATGATACTATCACAACTTGGCAATAAACGGTATTTTCTCAGAGTGAAATTCATTATCAATTTAGAATCGGGCGAATGGGTTATCAGAGACAAGTTTGAACCAATTCTCAAAGATAGGACAACAGTCATTGTTAGCCGTGATTCCAGACCAGGGCTGTTAACTGGAATTGATAAACCATACTATGAAAAAGCGTATCCAGAAACAGCAATCGTTTATGGGATGTATCCGTTAAATAACCCTGACATTGGAAAACTAGCACCAATGAAACAGTCAACGTCAGTGGAAAAGCCACTCAACTGTGTGGCACAACGAGTCTTAGAACACTTTACAAATGCACTCCGTGGGAATAAATTAACCGATCTAAGACATCAAAAAATAGATCAATGGGAGCTAACAGTGAAAGAGAACGGAGCAACTATTTCCGATATAGCTAGATTGGAAAAGTCGTTGAGATTTCCGATAACCGTTTTAACGATAACTGGCGAAGTATTATGCGAATCGAAATACAATAAAAACGGAGCTCCAATCAAAATTATTGATCATAACAAGCACGCATGGACATCCGCGGTTACAATATTCCCGCGAGACAGAACAGTGAAGTATATCCCAGAAGAATTCACCAAGGATGGCATTCTCACTGAAGAAAGATTATTCGATGCTATTGCTAGTTTGTGTAAAAACGACCCTGTATCAGTATGGCTACTTCATAGTTTTGAAGATGAAGAATGTCAATTCAATCAATTTGTGAAAACTAACGGTGAATTATATCGTAGTGAAAGTCTACATAATAGGATGAAAAATCTAGCAATAAGTCTCAGTGAAAACGCTAGCGTTTTTAATGAAAAATCCGAAGATTACGAACAATTACTTAACAAATTGTTTTACAATTCCATCGGTTGCAGCTCATTTTGCAAGAAAGAAAAATAATTGGAAACCAACACGAAAAGAGTTTTTACAGGATGTTCAATCCAGCTGTTTGGAATATTATCATGGCGGTCTATGGAACGTTAAATACAATCGTGAAAGTATGATATCAGTTGATATCGTTGCCTGTTATCCAGGAAGTTTTCTAGGATATGGATTCGCTGGTGAGTATTTTAAACGGTTTGGACATCCCACACATGAAATGACTCGCGTTGCTATTAATGGACCACTGCCTGATTTTGATTTGACCGGTTTTGCTTGCGTAGTATCATTTGAATTCGCTGAAGGACTTCATCCGTGTTGTTATGTTTGGATTGGTAGACACATGGCTGAAAGGATGTGGTTACCAATAGTGTTATTGCGATATATGATTGATTGTAAAATTTTAGTTTCGTTGTTTGTCAGCGAAGCGATTATCTCATATCAAAAACAAACTAATGTCTGGTTACCAGAACCAGAATGTCTTGATAGTATAATCGATAAGTCTAGAAAACATTGATGCTGACGAGGAGTACATCATTGAATGGTCAAAAAAGATATTTAATCAACGAAATAATGAAGCAAAGGATCTCGGCCGAAGAATAATCGGTAAATTTACACAAGGTGGAAAAAAATTCAACTTTAAAAGACAATCCTCACGATTGATTATAGATGATGCCGAATACGACTTCGTTATTAAAGATGCAGTAGAGAATAATAGATACGCAAATTGTAAAACAGCCTTCTTGTCCAATAAAACAAAGTTAGGTAGAATTGTTACTTACAGTGATGGAGAAAGCTCTGCATATCTACATTTAAGGGCTTCTATGCTGGGTTATGCATCTATCAATTTATTTGCAATGATAAATAGATTTCCTAGTATAGCAGTCAGAGTTGCAATTGATTCAATTTATGTCGATAAAAAATATATCAAAGAGATAACTAAATTTACTAATAGCGAAGAGACTTGGGGAACATGGCGAATTAAACATGAAATACAACGCGATTATTCTGAATCAGCAGACCTTGAGATTAAAAGCAGTTACATGAAGAACGATAATTCTATCAGTGAAAAATCCGAAGGATTTTCTATGTCTAAAGCACCACCGATATCAGATCCAATTTGTAGATATAAAACAGTTTATTTAAACGGTTGTGGTGGATCTGGAAAGACAACACGTGCGATAGAATTATATCGAGAGAGAACGTCCATGATTGTACTTACACCAACCTATAGACTAGCGAGAGAGATCAAACAACGAAATGTTGAAGCTTTCACGTATCATAGTTTTTTTCGATACAAGGGTGATGCTTGGACTCCTGAGCGAATGGGTGAGAAATGTATTCCAGTGGTTATTATTTGGGATGAAGCATGTACTGTTTCAGAAGATGTATTAAAAATGTTTCTTGATTGGTTATTGCAAAATAATACAAAAGTTATATTGTGCGGCGATCATGGTCAACCACCACCATTTGTTGGTATAAGTCGAAATAATTGGTTAAAAGGATTTGTTGATTATTACGAAGAAATTTATACTGACTATAGAGCACTCGATGAGCAGTTACGTGAGTTTAAAAACTAATTAGATTACAACACGATAGAATTCAATGTGAAGTAGCGCGTGAAATAATTTCTGAAACACCTATGAATGATTTTTGGGAAACATGGAAACCAAATGATTTTGTAGTAGCAAGTAGAAAGATAGTCAGAGACGCACTTCAGATAAAGTTGTTTGAGCTACACAAGAAAAAATTCCCAACGTTTCCAGTGCCGTTGTGTTATAGACCATTGGATACACGAAAGCAGAATATTGAAGTTGAAATTCCAGGCCAGACGGAGAAACAGATTCTAGTGTTAAATGATATTGTGCTAGTTGATATCAATGCTGTAGAAGATGCATTATGCGCTGATAAATCACCATGGACGCTTGGTTATGTAACAACAATACACTCGTCACAAGGATTGACCATCACGGATACAATTGTCTGGATAGTTGATAATCGCATTGAATGGTCAAATTTAGTCTATCTCGCAGTGTCCAGAGTACGAAGAATAAATCAACTACGAAGGATTGTTTTCGATGATGATTTTAATGCAAACGATGATAACACTGATATTAGCATCATTAATAAAAAACTCTGGTTACAAACAGCAGGACAAAAAAAACAACGAGAATTTGATATTGATGCTGAAGTAATAATCGCATTAAAAGAACAGAATAATCACTGCGCCGGTTGCAATTGTATAATGCACTGGCAGTATTCGGATAAAGACCCTCGACAATTCACCGTAGACAGAAAAAATAACAGTCTTGGTCATGTCAGAAACAATGTGATGTTGACCTGTCTTGAGTGTAATAGACGTAACGGAGCTAGTTAAGACCATGTGGCGGTAATTGAGTATCGTCCGGAATAACTTGTAGTTGTTCGCGTGTAAAACCACGCTGAGGTGCAGTTGAATCCAATCTGTAGATTGGAGGTCTACCAGTTGATCGCGTTATGGTTGAAATTTTATGCGTAGTAACACTCCATATAGGATCAGTAGCTCTTTTACCACCTTCAAGCTCTCCTGGTTCGTATAAATATCTCACAGTAACATCACCGAGAAGTGGCTGAGTGCTAACCCGCTGTGGTTGTTCGGGAATATATTCTATTTTTATTGCAATATTTGGTTTCATATTAATAGTTCGAGTAATCTCGTTATTTAACGCTGCAACTACACTCGGTAACCTTTGGACCCATTCACGAGATCGTTTTTCTTGGATGAATTCTTTTGCATATTGATATCCAAATAACCGTTCTGCAAGAGTTCGATTAAATCGTTCTACAATTGCCTGATCACGATGTAACGCAGTATGTCCCCGTCGTATTGTAACACTATGAGTTTTCATTGTTGATAGAACAGCACCTTGAAACTCTTTGCCAGGATCAACTTGTAATAGATTTGGCCATCTTAGAGGACCTCGTCTATAAATCCTTTCAAATGCAGAAGCGACTTCAGAAGCTGACTTTGTTTTCAATGGTTCTGCTTGTTTAAATCGACTCGCAATATCAACTACAGTTAGCGCGTATTTGTAACCATGGTCATGTGGTAAAAACAATAAATCAGCCTGATGAACTTCATTGGGTACGGTAACATCAAAATGAGAATAATTAATTTGTTTAGGCGGTGGTAGATAAATTTGCCATATAGCCTGTTTGGATAACCAATCTTTTGCAGTGGATTTTTTCACTTTTGCAGCGTTAGCGAGTTTACTAATTGCTGCTTTACCCCTCCAGTATCCTTTCGGAGAATAATAAAAAGATTCCATACTATAAAAAACACTGGTGTTTTCAATTACCAGCACCTAACACTAATTTGCCTTTCATAGCTGATTTGACCAACCATGAAGCCAATTTTTCTTTGAAGGATTTATCGGGAATAGCATTTAACGCATGAATTAATTTTACATCCGCGATATGTCTTTGTTGCAAATTATTGCTTTTATATGCAACATCATGAGCATGACATGCCTTATCAATAGCATTTATCGGATACTCACCAGGCCGGGGCTGATTTTGATCATCAAGTCTGATATCTAATCTCGTTCCGGGACCACAGTAGCTATATCCTGGAAGGTGTTTTTCTCCGGGGTATTTTGCCCATGGGGTTCCGGGGAGTTTTCCAAGTTTTGCGGCAATATCACCTCCGAGTTGCTTTTTTTTAAAAATCGAAATTTTTTTGTACCACATGTTACACACTTACCAGTAAGCGCTAGTCTGTTTTTAGTTGTAATGGTTGTCTGATCGGTTGTATCAGTACGCTGTTTACACTTAACACAATATAGATCCATAATTTATATATAGAGTTATGAATATAATTGACTTTTCAGCGACTAAAAGAAGAGAACCGGTAAAACACCACGCAGCGCTTCCGAATTCTGTCCGTGCCATTATAATCGGACCATCTGGATCGGGTAAAACACAATTGCTGCTTAATTTGATAATGCGATTTATGAAGTGGGATAAATTATATTTAGTTGCCCCATCCGTAGATGATCAACGGTGCTATGAAGTGCTAAAAGATTATAATGAAAATGCATCAGAAATTAAAGGTGAAAGTGTAATTGACTTTATAACAGATATTGATGATGCACCATGCGTAGATGACCTCGATGGAGACATAAACAATCTTGTAGTGTACGATGATGTAATGTTAGATAATCAAAAGAACCCTGCTAGAGTATTTTCCCGAGGTAGGCATAAAAACACTGACGTGATATATGTCACTCAACGATATACTCAAATTCGCGATAACTGTAATATTCTTGCTGTATTCAACGGCGTTGATACACATATGCTACGAAATATTTGGCAGACATGGTGTTCCGATATGGACTTCAATGGATTTAAAAATTACTTCGGTCATGCTCAGTCAGTCCCATATGGATTTATAACAATAAATTTACACGACCCTCGGTCACGATATCGTATTGGACTTGATCAAATATTTGGTTAAATAATTTGTATTAATCAGCAGCAGGGAGGGTGAAATGACAACATATTTGCGACCGTAGATGGCAGCAATTTGAGGGTGGTTATGACAATGTATTTGCGACAAAATTGCTAAGGCTCCATTTGTAAAATGGGGTCTTTATTTTTTTTTGGTTAAAATATGAGATTTCGTAGGAAGGTTCCATTTGGCATTCTGAGGCTTTAATCAATTTTGTCGCAAAAATTTGTAGGGTTCACCCTCCCTGCTGACAACATATTTGCGACGTAGATGGCAGCAATTTGAGGGTGGTTATGACAATGTATTTGCGACAAAATCGCTAAGGCTCCATTTGTAAAATGGGGCCTTTAATTTTTTTTGGTTAAAATATGAGATTTCGTAGGAAGGCTCCATTTGGCATTCTGAGGCTTTAATCGATTTTGTCGCAAAAATTTGTAGGGTTCACCCTCCCTGCTGCTGCACCCACAAAGACTCACCAGGCACTGTTCAGGTAATCATAATGCAGAGCCTGCCACAAATGTGCCACAGCGTTGACTGTTCAGGACGGTTGGTTAGAATATATTAGAGTAACATTATAATTAAAATGTTTACATATATAATCCCTTCTAAAGGGCACAAGGCGCATATGATAAGGTCATCTCTTTTGAACATTTGACCCACTGAAGAGATCTCATGCTGAACACACGAGTGGAATTTTCCAAATCAGTGGCATAAAGTTTTCGTCGTACTTACGGGTGTGTGATAATATGATATTCCCTGAACAACACTTTTTTGATCCAGTACACGTGAAAAGACTGAGGGAATATTAGATATTACAATAAAAATGATAAGCAACAATGCAAAATTGGTACGAAACTAGTCTAAAGCGCTTTTAAAACCTACAAATTACTTCTTCCAGGACAAAAAGCCACAAAGGTCTAATTATGCAAGCATACATAATTACATTACATAACAAAAATTAACAGGCTACAAAGACTAAAACGTATTTGCTGTAGAAAAAATATTACAAAATTTATGTTGAGCGATGCTGAGTGTTAAATTTTAGTGCTGGCAAGGTATGGCTAGAACAATTGATTCCAAAGGCGTTGATAGCCTAGTAATTAAATGAGCTATATGCCTAAATTTACATAGCGTATATAATAGCGTATAAAATATTTCCAGCCCAGATCTAATTTGTTAATTTGGCTGTGTTCGAAATTGCATGCCTGCATGCCTAATTTGTTCTAAAGCCGAACTGCTTCGTTGATTTTGTAATATTTAGTAGCTTGCTTCAGAAACGCCTTTTATTAAATTTATAAATGAGATTTTTGGAAGCTTTTTACACATATACAGTTAAGACCATTTGTTTTGAGGAAGCGAATAAATCGCAGGGAAATGTTTTTTAATTAACTTATTTAAATTGTTGACCGAGTTACAAAACGTTCTCTTTGACCTTAGATGAAATGGATAGTTTGGAAGTATAGTGGATTCATTCAAGAAACATTTTGGATTATATCATTGTGATACATCAAGACTGTTAGAAGAAAAATACTGCTCCAGACGACCTATCAACATATAAAAGTTTGGAATTCATTGTGACCCTCCACCTTGACCCATGCTGCAGGCCGCACAATCCATCTCCCCAACTCACCCCCAACAATTGTGGAAGTGGATTGGGTTCCTGCCACGCTATTGTCTGATAAGTTGCGACTTTGCAGATCAGCCGTCGAAGATCTTTATATGGGATTAATTGCATCTAAAGTATTAAGAAATCTTTTTCCAGATCTTTAAACATATCACCTAATTTATGTTAGATATTTGGAGATGGGATAATACTGTTTGGTTATCCGTGAAAGTAATATATATTTATTTAAATTTACATTAACACATTGAAAATAAACCCTCTAAGCATGAATGTCCACGAATAGCCAAAGATATATATGAAAATATGTTCACGTACATCATTAGCAGAAACACGCAACAAACAGTTCAACTGACAGTAAAATACCAAACCAGAGTTCTGACCTACATTTTCTGAATTTTGAAGATCTTAACATTAAATAACTGGATAATATCCTTTCATCGATATAAATATATGTCAATAATTCAATATTGTACATTTATATAATAAAACCTAATAGGAAAGAAAATCCATGTAGTGTAAGCCTTAAACTAATTATCTTTCAAATATCACTTGACAGTGAAAGTAACTAGATATTCCACACTGGACTGGAACTGATAACACCAACAGCTGGTTTATATTAAGTTTTCATTAAGTTTATATCAAGTGTTTTATTTACATGGGAAAAGTACTTTCATGGCAGTCTTTACTCACCTTCCTAACTGTACTGGTGGCTTGCATTTGATGCCTAGTGTAGAACACCTTCTCCAGTTAACTTTCTATAATAAATAAACATTACAACTGCTCCGTTCCCTCCCCACCATTCGAACATATATGGTGAATCCCTAATAATTTATTCCTTACGCTGGAGGAAACTCGTAAATCGACGGTAGACTTATTTTTTTTGACAGTTTAGTACGCATATTTCCACTGTATACGCATCTTTTTTCTATAAATGTTCAAATTAACATGTGTCTGCATGGGTTCGAGTCTAGGATTCGGCGAATATGATATGTGAGAAAGCTTGCCAGTTGCTTCTCGTGGGTGGGTCGGTCGTTCTTTCGGGTAATTTCCCGGTTTCTTCCTACACCATTAATACTGTTCGCCTTGTATAACCTTGTGTGCTGAGAAATTGCGTTAAGCCCCACAACAACAACAACAGGTTACTCCGCGTAATTCATTTCCTTAGAGCATTTAATGTTATATATAAACCTGTAGGGATAATTTCACCAACAAATATGAAATGAACAAATCCACCCTGTTTCCACTGCATCAAAACGAACGTATATCTTTCAGACTACATCTAATGATCATTTTTGGGTACAATCCCATACTGCAGTTTCTTACCAATGTTCCATTCATTTTCGTTCATCTGCATACAGCAGTCCAGTTCTCTACAAAAGTCCAGTTAATTTTTCCCTATTAATTAAATCTTTTTCTAACACTCTTCAAGACAGATATCTTGGTCTCCAAAAATTGTAGACAATTACGTCCCTTTATTTTTAGAACCCCTGTACCGAATCGAGCCTATTGATTTATTAGCCTTGTTCTATTTTGGGAACTATTTTCGATTTGCGCCTAAGCATTGAATTCAGTACTGGCTTGGTGTTATAAGTGTTATGGTTATTAACTCATTTTGGTGTTGTGCGTTACACGTGTTTGTGGTTACTAAGCTCAGTCTTGGTGTTGTGTGTTACAGGTGTTTGTGGTCACTGAACTCTGTTTTGGTGTCGAGACTAGATTCGAATACAGCAGCAGGTTATATCCAATTATGATAAGTTCCGAAAGAGCAAGTACAACAAAGAGCCAACAACCCATTTGTTAATGATCGTTTCTGAAGAAACTTTCCTCTAACTTTAAGCTAGGTTAAGTATGTTGGTAAAGTTTAGCAAATTAACCAGACACGTTATTGACAATGGATCATTATTTTAAAATAAATCTAGAATCGCGGAGAAAAATTAATATGTTTTTTTACAAAGGATTAGTATAATCTGCAATCACTTACAAGTTAAAGACAATATACTTTTGCATTGCTAGAATGTCCAATCTTTCAAAAATATCTTGTTATCGGTACACAAACTTAATACATGCAGTAGTATTTAAGATCTACTATGTGAAAATAAAGTACCTTTTAGGTTCGATTGTGATTTTAAAGGTGAAAACATAACATTTTTTTTAGAAAAGTATGTGCTCAACTGACCTGAGGCTGCTCTTATTGTTTACTAATAGCAATATCCTTAGAAGATAAAGTACTACTTGGCGAGAGGTCGATATGATTTATCATTTATAATTTCTCATATGCGATTCGATTCAGTCCGTTGTATATACCATCTACAGGACTATCAAAGAGTCTTGCATACTTTGCCAAGGAATTTTGTCCCTGGATACATCTAAATTTTATGTTAAAATAGCTCACATTCGCCCTTAATTGTAATTGCAAAACATTAAATTCTATCTAATTCTCTCAGTCCTTTTGGAATCTACACCAACACCCCTCCACCAATAAGCCCAAATAGTATCCAATGTAAAGGTAAATATATGAAACAAGATTAACGATTGGCGAATGAGTACCAACATTTGTTCTAAATCTACGAAAATAAGTCCTTTGAAAAAAAAGTTCTAAATTGATAGTCTGAATTTCACTTCCGGTACAAGATGGCAGATGATGACGTCAGACGAAGGCTAACATAAAATCCCAGAATTTACACTGAAGCACAATTTGCATTGTTCTATATTTAGAAGTAATTTCAGAAAATGTCTGTCCTAAGCCAGTAGTGCTCTTTTCCTGGGAAATATAGAAAGTAGAAGTACAATTATCTCCACTACCAAAATCTCTGTCATTCTACGTAGATATAGAAATAGATAACTTCTTCCAGCTATACAAACTTCTTCCAGCTATGCAAGTGATCCGCTAAGAATACTGCTGCTGAACTGGACTTGCTGCTACGACTGAACTTTCAGAAATAAGCATATACAGGACACTAATACGTCGCTTTCTGTACACATGCAGAAACATGTGCAATTTTGCAATCCATCTGGACATCAGTAAAGCCTGAACAAGTATCAGCCATTCATTTACATAGCTACTTCTGAATGTTTATTTGCGATCTTGCATAGCTCGTGCTTATATTTTCTCTAAACATTACTGATTATACATGTAGCGGTATTTTTCACAGTTAAGATAAAGATTACGTTATATCCTCGAGTATCAGGAGAAAGAACTGCTTACCTGACAATTATTTCCCTTGACAATAATCCAAGAGCCAAATATTCTATCGATATTGGGACAAATTTCCCATGAAACCCAATCAAACCTAGGAAAGATCCAACTTGTTTCATAGTTTCCTAAGTGCATCTTTGATTGCACCTACTTTGGGTGTGGTTTCAACTGGCTTAATCCACTCACGAGATGACCCAAACATTCTATGTTAGAGTACCCTACACTACATTTTGTGGGCTTAGCTGTAAGATCAGCTCTACGAAGTCTATCGAATAAATCCCTTAATGTCTGAACACGTTCCTTCCAGGTGTATGTGTATGGTTTGTATGTAGACACGTCTGTATTGGCACAATACCTCCATGATTTGTGTACGCTGACCCTCGGATAAATCCGGGTATACACTGATCTGGTCTACACCCTCTTCCCCTATGTCACTGGGGTATTCAAGGGGCAATTCGTTACTGTAGATGAATTCCGTTTCGTGATACGACCTATCCTCTATCACAGCCATGCATACTACATTCAAGACACCTTTATATATAGTTGTGACATAATTAGTACGATCCAAATTCAACAAATACAATACCAAGACAAAGAAAGAACGATCCAAGGTATATCACAAAACAAATATGACCTTCACAATAGTAAAATACAAATTATATTTCGTTCAAAATAACGAGTTGATAGATTTACCCATAACAGCAGAACAAATAATTCGTTCAAAATAACGAATTGAATAGCAAAACACTGGGTATTACGAAAAACCCTTCATGATCCAACGGCCTAAATATTATATTATCTCGAGCAATGTCTATACTCCCTTAACTTTTTGCTACCAGTTCCACTGGCCAAACAAGCAAAGATTTATAGTTACCGACCACCATTGTTTCCTGGGTTAGACAATCAGCGCCCATCACTTGGTCTGCAACGCCTGATCTCCCTCAACCCGACTAGCAACGTTGGAATATTCGAAGCACTCGAAACCATACGCGCAGCACGGCTCAGCACTGCACACGCAGCTCTACATAAGTTGTATACACAGCACGGCTCAGCACTGTAAACGTAGCATACACACAGCTCTACACCAGAGATCTACAGCATAGCACAGCACCAACACAGCTGAAAAAAAATCCAATATCGTGTACTACGCGTGACACTGGTATATACGGTAGTGCGCAACGACGGTATATACGGTAAGTTACATTATCAGTCTTGCATTATAAAACGACAAACAGGTTCGTAAGTAAATTGGTGAACCACAAAATTCATAATGCACTAAACGGTCATTCAGTAAATGCAATCTTGTAAAGTTCTTGCTAAATCACAAATAAAGAACATATTAGCATTTACAAAACATCATTTACTAGTCGAAGCGACATAAATAAGAAATGAAAAATGATAATACAATAGATATAACTTACAATGCATATAAACGAATAAATTACAGCTGGCGATATCTAGGTCTCAAATTAGACCTCCGATAGACAAAACGGTGCGTAATGTAAGGATTTTGTTGTAATGTAAAGCATTTATACACAGGAAATGTAGCTCAATAATATCTGTGTTATTCATGTATTTAGTTTTTCCTGTCTAAAGCACTCATGCACGTGCGGCGCAAGAAAAAAAAAACAGAACTCACTGTTTCGAAATATTGCAGAATATAAATTGATCACTCTCGGGTATCGTTGTACACGAGAAACCAAACCAGAGTACATTTGCTTAATTTAAAAAAAAGTTAATTTATACAATTCAGTGACACTGACAATGGTTAAGGTTCATAATTGATTTCAATGAGTGTAAACACTGTGAAACACGTGTCAAAAATGATTATATTTATTGAAGTTGTATATTTAAACATTCAGTTGAAACTATGTAAATGATTTAAAGAGTATTTTGTAGTCTCTTACAGTACTTCCTCAACAGTGTTTTACTTGGCTTACTCTGGAGAAGTTTGGGTGAAGGGGCTTACCTCGAGCAGGTCAACTAGCACCGGTCCAGAAAGGCTGTTACCATAAGACATATCACTCGGATTTATATTCTTACCTTGGAGAAACTGTTTTAATTATGGAACTGAAAATAAATGTTATTTAGCAGGTTTTCTGTCTTGCTCAAATTGGACTCAGAAAGCTAGAAAAATGTAAGGTGAGAAAGATGACTTAATTTGATACAAAATAGACTTTTCTTCAAGCACATTGTACATGAACTTAATGTCTCAACGGTTTCAATAAATATGCCTAGTTTTAATGATTTATGAAATTTAATAAAATTTCCCTTTGTGCCTTCTATTTATTTGTTGCAATTATTCCAATTATTTATATTATGTTGTGATCTCTCAGATGCGTAACTAAATATGACTTGCAAAGGCTTTGCATATTATAAGTAGAACATCGACCTTCCAAAACAATAAAACAACAACAAAACAAACGTTAAGTATATGCCGGTTGTCTATAATATATAGATTGTCTATAATATATTGATTGGAACTGATATAACCGTGTCCTTTAAAAAGCAGCAGCTAAAGTAAAATATGTTGGGTATAAAGGAAAGTTTCACATTAACAGGCTGACAATAGCTAGTGAGATGTGTTGTAGGTTGCAGAGGGTAAACCCCTTGTGATAATTTGCACAGGTACGCTCAGAAAGTTGAAAAACCCATTATAGATAACTCAGAGATTATAGATGCGTGTGCAACAGTAAAAGTTATTTCATATTATTGCCATGAATGAGAATGTATAAGCAGCTATGCATCATATTTTGTTTACTAATTTGTGGACAGTGGCGTTTCTTTGAGGTCGGATTGTATTTCATATATAGAATTCAAAGTATGATCACTTCAGTTATGGAAATATTAAAGTGTAATTAAATTTTATTAAATGTATATTCGAATTACATCTACTGCAACTTTTAGTGACAATATTAGATAAAGGCCTTTTGGACTTGTGGAAATGTGAGACCTGGCATACCTGTCAACCTTTAAAAAACACCAAGGGATAATAACAAATAAAATAGTGAGATTTGTCCCTAAAATGAGGAGTTTTTCGTGGCATTTGTAAGCGTTTGGTGCAATAAATATTTACCAATATTCCTGATCCAATAAGGGTGAATTGCTCAAAAGACACGGCAGAGACGCTCACAAAAGCATATATTTTGGTGTGGTGAGCAACGAAAACCACGAAAATTTATGTTTAAAGGTGACATTTTGAGAGGCGACCATTGCCCCCACCCCTTGCCAAAGTGTACGAGCGTCCGTGTGATGACTTATTTTTCACCAAGACAAGATCTTTTTTTCATATTCTGGTCAGCCGTGGATAAACAGCATAACGCTAGCGGTCAGTCTGAAGTACACAAGCATAAGGCCAGTTTGATTAGTTAACAGTTAATCCTTATCATTGCACTTCTCTTGTGAAAAGGACTGCCCTTCAGACATACTTTAAAGAAACCATGTTCTACAGTGTGTGCATATAAGGACCAGCAATTGATAGGCAAATAAACGATGCCTAATTATGTTGTAGCGTGTGATGCTTATATTTTCATATTGACGGTTCAAATCTGCAGTCACAAGTTACCGTGCAGGTGGCAACTGGTTTTCCCCCCGTTTTATTTCTCACCTTATTACCATAAGTTTAACTTATACGTCACGTAACACTGTTGACTAAATTAAATATGTTCTCTCAATTAGTTTTTTGGTGTCACATATACGGCGTGGTATATTTTGTATTATTCCTTATTTCAATTTCCTTATGGTAATTGAAGTTGACATATACGGTAAAAATTGCTGGGTGTTTACTGAATTTCTTTGGCAGACATGAGGATGCAATTTTCGTTCGCAAAGAAAATTACACAGCATTTACAGTGATCATTCATGGGATTGAAACTAATTGGAGACAATATTTTAATTTTATTTTACTATTGTTTTAGGAGTTTAAAAATGAAATTTACTCGGGCAATGGTAATCCTAAAGCGTGTGTTAATTATTTCGTTAAAATATTATTCACGAGCGATACATTAGAACATGACATATGTGAAATGCATACGATATATCTATTTATGCATGAGCTTTTCTTCTGAGAAATGAAAATTGACAGACATAATGTGATCATTTACAGTTCTCTGCTAAAATCGGGAGATATTATTGGATCAGGAAGTAGGTGTGAAGATCGTGATGTGTTTCTATCGGCTTGAAAGTTAACTTACATCAACTTACCGGGCGTGTGGAATGTCAATTATGGATTGTGAATTTATTTATGTCACTTGCCCGACGCCTGTGCCTAACAATTTGTTTCTTTGAGAACTGAAGGCCAAAATTGTATTGGTATACGTGTAGCTAGTTACCATAACCAATGTAGCATCCTTGTAAGTTTTATCCAAGTTTGACTGCCTGCGAATCAATGGCCATCAAGGGATTCCATTGTTGATGTTGATCGAATTAAAGTTAATGATTCATTATATCGGGTTTATCTGCTGATTATTTTTGATAAAAGTTACATACATACATACATACATACATACATACATACATACATACATACATACATACATACATACATACATACATACATACATACATACATACATACATACATACATACATACATACATACATTACAGACAGATAGATGTACATACATACAGACTGACAGATTTACATACATACATTTAATTACATACATACATTTACATATTAAACATATATTATAAATATTATTAATAATAAATTATGGAGAACCTCACTCAGCTAGATTAGCTCGAGAACGACTAGAGGCAATTAAAAAATATTTACCTGTTCGTGATGCAGTTAAACATCAGCTTCAGTCGCGTCATGAATCTCAAGTTGAATTTGAAGAGGCCACAAAACAATTATTTAAACCTATCACTGAGGCCACTAAGGATATTCAACCTGTGTTAGAAAAACACTGCTGTAGCCACCGAGAAAATAGCAGAAAGAACTAAAGAAACAAAAAAGATTTTTTAAGAACGTCCTGCTAAAATAACTGCTGCTCAACCAATACAAGAAGCACTTGAAGGCGCTGAGGTACTAGCCCCTAAACAAAAAAGTACTTGAAGGCGCTGAAGCACCAGCCTCTAAACAAGCTGAATTGATGAATAGATTTGATGAAAAAGCTATTATGACGATTAAGAAAAAAGGAATATTTTAAAACCCGTGACAAGTGGCAAAAAGCAGTATATCTCATGCGATATGATGTTGATCGAATTAAAGTTAATGATTGGTTATATCGGGTTTATCTTTCTAAAATTGATATAATAAATCAACCAGAAATAAAGGCAAAAGAAGAAAAAGAAAAAAGCAAAAAAAAAAGAAGAAAGAGAAAGAAAAATAGATATAAGAAAAGCAAAACAAAACAAAAAGCAAAAAGAAGAGAAATAATGGAAGCAATAGAAAGAGAAGAAGAAGCAATGGAAAGAGAAGAAGAAGAAGAAGAAGAAGAAGAAGAAGAAGAAGAAGAAGAAGAAGAAGAAGAAGAAGAAGAACAAGAACAAGAAGAAGAAGAAGAAGAAGAAGAAGAAGAAGAAGAAGAAGAAGAAGAAGAAGAAGAAGAAAATAAGAAGAAGGAAGAAAAAGAACACCTGAAGTAGTTCAATCGAAATTACTACCACTTCCTGAAGTAGTTTTATATTTACCACCACAATGGAAAAGTGAGGTAGAAGAATATTTACCACCAAACACCTCTTCAGGAAGTGGTCTTACCACACAGAGAAGTGGTCTTATTACTAGGAGCAGGGAGGGTGAAACCTACAAAATTTTTGCTTGTGAAATTAATCTGAATAAGGGTTCCTACAGAGGCTGAAAAAAAGGGTAAATAACCCTAAACCAAAATATCTAACTTTTATATTACCGTACGGACGGTTATAAACCACATAATAAACCACATGAGGTTAGCTCAGTTTCGTTATACTATTATTGACTTTATTATCCTGATTTTATTGAACTATTTTTTACGTAAAAAACTTGAGCAAAATTTTGTCGAGGTTTACCCTCCCTGCTGCTCCTGACTTTGTCACCTGACTTTGTCACCTAACTTTGTCAGGGCATTAATATCGGGATTTTTAACAATAGATTTGGGTTTTTAAACAGATATATAGTTCATAAACAGATAGTAATGGGGAACTAACCAAATATTTTATCCAGACCAATCTAGGATCGTATATATAAATTAATATATAACGTCTCCCCGCGCAGGTCCACAATATTTCCATCTTGATTTGTGAGTTTGAAATTCATTCTTGACAATAATGGATTATATACACGCAGGTAGACTTGATTTATTGGCTCAGATACAATCAGCCAGCCCTGAGGGTATTGGATACTAGATGAATATAACATATACCCCTGCTGAGCCTGATTAGATTTAGAGAGGTCAAAATGGTAGCTATTATCAATTATATCGCAAACTAAATTCAGTGCGATGGTGGATGTTATATTAACAATATTAGGTGAGATATGACGACCTGTTCCATATGGATCATTATTATATTTGAGAATTGCTGGGGGTGGAATTAATTTTTTCCAGGAATTATATATTCTTCTAAAGTGTTCATCAATAAGATCACTAACTGATTTTTTTAACTTCTCGGAGTCACATCTGGGTATTATAAATGTTGGTAGCTGTTCTTCTGTGATTCTGTAATATTTCATAAATATTGTCTTAAATAATCGCTTATGACTTACACGTTGGATTTGGTCATCTTCCTTAACTATATAAGAGCTAGAAGATCTATCTGCCGGCACATTTATTATTTTCTCTCTGTCAACAATAGCCTTATTTACAGATTGTAAGTCTGCTACAACTTGATTTAGATGTTGTATTGTTTCAATTATTTGATTTTTTAAATCATCTTTATAAAAAGTATTGATGCTGGAAAGTAAACTTTTAAGATTATTAAACATGTGTTCGTGTTCAGATTTAATCGGTCTTGATAATTGGTTAATTTGCTCAACATCAAGTGTCGATATTCTTGCTAAACCACTCCTACTTTGAATGAAACTTATAAAATAAGTATGATGTATATAATTACGATAAGCACTTGCTGTAGTGCTCTCCATAAATGGAACTTTGTTTCTATATTCTGGAAGTTGTATAAATTTCTTAACATCTATATTGAAATCGGATCTCTGTGGTTCTGGTGGAACTTGATAATCTGGCGCGACTTCAGGCCAACCTAGTACTGATCTAATCGAACTCTGATAAACATCTGCAGCATAATCAGGAGAATTTATTTCAATCACTGACGATAATGTTGTTCGTAAACAGTAATTGCTATTTTAGACTTTTTCCCGGTTAAAGATTTAATTCTGCGCTGGAATTCCTCATTAATCTGTTCTAACTGATAACTGCCAGTTGGAATACTAACAACTTGCCAATCGGGAGTTCCATCAGATTTATTTTTACTTGCGAATACTAATGAATTATTTGGTTGTTGTCCACCAAATGGTTTTGATCTAATATTAGGCCAGCTATAATAAACACGTAAATGAGCTAATGCTATCTCTTTTACTGGAATTGCAGTTGGAAAGTTAACGCTAAATTCAGGATTGGTCGAACTTATCGATATCATAGTAGTTTTTGAAAGAGTTGTATTAGCGATAATCTGCTGTAACAACTCTCTCGACTCAGTTGCTGACATTATTGTTATTATTATTGTTTAATTCTCCATTTATTTTGCCAGCATAATCACTAACAATTTTGAATATTTCATCGTAGGATTTAATTATCGTTAACAACTCCTCATCAGATATTTTACCATCACTGAGATACGTGGAAATATATCCAGATAGTTTAGAATATGTTTTTGTTGCTTTGTGTAATTTTATCATATACTCGCGCAATTTATCATTCGTACATGTAGTTATCTTTTTAGCAATAATATTAAAAATATCTGCTATAGTCGTTGAAGTTGAAACAATAATTGTCATGATTGCTGGAGCTGTCATCGCTAATGTTGATAATATTAATCCGGATCCAGCAACAATAGCAGAAACTGAATACACAATTATTTCAATAACGACCATACGTCTACGATATTTTTTTATTTTTATTGTATAATGGTCGATGATATTTTTTAGTTTGGTCAGGCATTCACATGCTTGATTATATCTGTGACGTTGAACGTCGATAGTTATTTGATCCATTATACTATGATGTTAAGTAGTTAATTGAGTTACAAATTCCAAATACCACCAGTAAACAACTGAGACCGAATGTTTATCAGACGATTCCAGCGTAAATGTTATCTCGGAATCTTTATCTAATTTTACGAATATAATTCTAGAAATATTACCAGTTGATGGAGAGTTAGTGTATATTATAAAATCTACACCGCTAAGTACGGATATCCTATATATACTAGCGCTTTTTGCTGTATATTTAATGGTTTTATTTTCTGGCATCCATGTACCAGACCCAGAAGCAACAGTATACACAATATTTTTAATCTGATCGTGAGGAAATTTAATCAGATCCATTTTTTTAACAATATCAGGAATTCTTTTAATAATATCATTAAGTTTTGTATTAATATCAGTAAGTTTTATATTAACATTTGGTGGCTTTCCAAAAACTTCGTTATTAATTCTGTTTATTTTTTCGCGAAAACTCAAAAACATATTCATGTGACCGGTAAATTCAGTTTCGATGTTGGTTATTCCATTAATGATTGGAGTCTGTTTATCATCGACGTATTTTTTTGTTGTAGCATCATTATCTGCAGTTGGATTTCCAAGATCGGTAATTTTATTTTTGTTCATAATAACGTCTCCTTTAAATACACCGCCAGTTTTGTTAACAAAATCATTAAATGATTTACCGGAATCCTGTATTTTACCCTGATCAGTAAAAGTTACGACATTATCATCAACTGCATTATGAATTCGTGTAAGTACGTCTGGTAGTAGTATATTGCATGTCTTTAATCGTCCTTGTTTGTCCTGAAAAATAACCACTTCATTTTGATCCACATTTGTTATATTTAATAACTCATCAATCTCATTTCTAAGTTGATCGCGGGTTGCATATTTAGATAAATCACCTTGTTGTTGAGTTTTACCACGAGCAGATCCTCCGTAAATAGCTACCATTATATTAACTGATGTCTATTTAAATGTGACATCATGGTACATTCATGCACGAATTTATGAGGTGGTTTTCCTTGCGGTGCCATGGATATAGCATCAAGTACACTAAGTACTTCTCGACCACATATTGGTGGATCGGTTAATGTTTGTGTAGGTAACGTTGAATACCAGATTGGAGCAGTATTATTACTGACATAATGAATAAATTCTTTTGGTGGCGCTAATCCATATGAATCAAAATAAATAATTCCACGTGGATCAATTGCATACGCCACCCAATGGGTACCTTGTCCAGAATTTTGATCGAGATTTAAAAAACCTGTTTCATTATTGTTTGGTTGTTTTGGTAATTGATCGCGCATGAAAACACCTCTAAAGTTTTTTATTTTTAATTTTTTTAACAACATCGAGTAAATCAAAATTAGACATAGGCGAGATTAGTATACTGTCCCTGGAAGTCTTAGGCCTTTTCCGTACCACGAGGGTGGGGTCCCTGGTAATCTGAGACCTTTTCCCTTTTTTTTAGATGTTCGTTTTATTCCCTGTCCGGCCGCTTTCTTTAATGCCATTCCAGCGGCTGTTCCAACGGCGCCTAATGCAGCTGCTTTTGCAACAGCTGGGGCTGCAGCGGCTATTAATGCTGGTATAGCTGCGAGAAGGGGAAGTATTCCACCAGTTTTAAAAGTATCCTTAATAGCTGCCGCAGAAAAATTAAATTTGACACCTTTATTTGATTTTTTTGCTTTATTAAAATTTTTGAATTGACGATCAGTTAACGATAATTTTTTGAATCACTCATGTGTTCCTTTTAAATGATATTGTTATTCCACAGTTATTATTTGATGCTGATTGCAGTCTTTTGACCTGGCTAGGAGTCAGGGTAACATTAACGTGATTATATGACCTTTATAATAATGATAAATAATCTAATTACACATTACATATTTTCTACTGGAGCATCAACGACTCTCATTCGTCCACCAGCACCTTCTATGATCATTGATTTATCGCTAAGTATAACAGCAATTGCTCTATAATTATCAATAACTCCTCTATTAACACTAGCTCGAAAATATATATCTACAGTAGTGAAAGGGGGCGATATAGCGACAATGGGAGTTATCATTAAAATATGGCCCGTGGGCCTTTGGCGACAAGATTTTTAACGACAAATGGCACAGCCGAAGGAAGACAGCGACAATGGGAGTTATCATTAAAATATGGCCCGCGCTACTTTGGCGACAAATGGCACAGCCGAAGGAAGATAGCGACAAGGGGAATTTTGTATTAGCACACCCTGGGGTTGTATAGCGACAAGAGATATGGCCCAGGTGGCATGACGTCACGGTACTGAACACTTGTCAACAGTGTAGCAATG
>JAEAOA010001313.1:0-22500 GCA_016746295.1 Potamilus streckersoni
TCGCCCGGTGGTGGTGTTAGTTTTATAAGATCAATGGCTATACGGACAAATCATCATAAGCTTGAAACAGATGTCATTATCAAACGTGGATTGAGTAATTTTGATGATAAACGCTATTGTGAAAATGGGGTAGATACATTTGCCCTTGGGTATTGTCATGATGATAGATCTATCCTTGACATTATCTTTGCAAACTGAAATTTTATCTAAACTTATAAAATAATGTTTGAAAATTTGACAATAACAAATAGCTATAATAGTAACATTAAATATCTAATGATGGACGGTAAACAACTGACAGTTGAATTTAATAATGAAACATCAGGTATATGTTTTAATGGAACACATGACAAGTTAAAACTTTCGCTCATCAGATCTGATAACAGTGTGTATTTCAATTATATCGAACAATTATATCAAAAGATTTTAGTGGAATTAAAAAACTTTCATGATCCGATTAGTCAACAAAAATATACTAAACTTACAATTGATCTTGATCGGTCAAAAGTATATTTTATCGACAAAAAATATCCTCTAAACAAACTAGAAATGAAAGTTTTGTTTGAGTCCCGTCGTCATGTGAGCGGTAAAGTAAAGTTTAATCTCTATCACCATGATAATGAAATATTTTTAATATCATCAGTTGAAACATTAATCATTGGTGATGAGATATAATATCACTTACTTGTGAACTGACCTGCACCGTTCTGGTACAATTATCAGCCTTTTCATCTACTGAGAGAGGTAATTACCTTATACAATTATCAGCCTTTTCATCTACTAAGAGAGGTAATTACCTTATACAATTATATCTGCGCTAGAATCAGCCTTTAGTTTTTGTGTAGGTGAAAAAACTTTGGTGTTTTAAGGTCTTAAGAGAAGTAATTTGTATTTGTTTTGAGGATGGGGATAACTTTTGCGCCAGAATCAGCCTTTAGTTTTTGTGTAGGTGAAAAAACTTTGGTGTTTTAAGGTCTTAAGAGAAGTAATTTGTATTTGTTTTGAGGATGGGGATAACTTTTGCGCCAGAATCAGCCTTTTCATCTACTACTACTATCTACTACTATTTTGATGAATTTAAATTACATGTGTGTTTTGATGAATTTTAAATCCCCGTACTACTTATTTTGGCCCCGAGTGGCTGAGTGGTCTACAACGCTCACCGTTACCGATCACTTTCATGTATAGCATATCATGTGCTGAAAAATGGCGTTAAATCATACAACAACAACAGCAATAACAACAACAACCACTTATGTTTACCAGTTTATCAGGTTCATGATCGTAATACGAGTTAGTGCGAGTTAGAGTTTTTAACGATATGTTCCGAATCGTGTGTTCAACTTCACAAATATGTAAATTTTAATTTGATTGGAGATTCAATAAGGTCAACAGAGCATGATATCGTATCGGTCCCCATGAGATATACTGATTATATGTAGATCTTGATTTTCTCACTCAACCCCTTTTACATCTATCTATCTATCTATCTATCTATCTATCTATCTATCTATCTATCTATCTATCTATCTATCTATCTATCTATCTATCTACTATGATGCCTTCTTAATAAATTCTTATATTTCTTGTAAGTGCTTAAATTAGGAATTTTTAAATCCACAAAATCGATAAAAGTGTGCATATGTTTTAAAAAAAATTAAAAACAAAACCTAGCAAACATTCCAATCGCCTTCGAGCATTATACCGAAAACAATTTCCTGAACTGGTATTTAAAAAAGACTTGACGGATTATTATTTCCACATCCTCATAGATATTGAATAATATATGTTATTATGTGACAATTATTTAGCATGCAACTCAGTTGTAACTCATATTTCTTCAAGCCGCTTGACCAATCCTCTTGAAATGCACGAATTTACATTTTAAAAGTTGATATTGTCCTTGAAGAATGTGCAAAGCTTACTTATATGTACAAAAACTGCATAATGAAAATCACAAGTACCATTTCCTGGAACTCGTTTACGAATGGCTAGCAGTTCGACGGATTAATCATCAGCAACACTCATTCAATTGCTATTGACTTCTGATTCTGATAATCAATAGACAGGGTAATACAGTGCATACTTATTTTTATAGTGCTTATGTTATGTAAATATGCAGATGCATGGTTACTTGTCATATGACATGAATTAATTCTATTAGTTAAAATTTTATATCTTCGTCTAAATTTCTCAAACATTTTCATCATAGGCTTACCTTCTGAATTCAAGACGTCAAGGATTTCTGGCTTCTGGATGAGGCAGCTACTTTATGGCATATATTATAGAGAAAGCAAAAATACACCTCGTTAATCAAATTGTTTGCTGATGAACAGACTTGGTTGACATAGCACGGATAAATTCATTCCTTGGTAAACTTTTCATTGGAATCGCTGGGAAGAAGCTCGTTACTGACAGGTACCAATTTCCAGGCTAACGCATTTCCATTTTTGAAAGATGTCTCATGTTCGTAAAATTAATTTCTGTATTGGCAATCTGAAGTAGGGACCCATTATCTATTCACTGGAAAATGTCCTGTTAGATTTATTGATTGACTTTTATTGCCATTCATCGGCAATGATTTACTGCAGAGACTTTTAATATTTAATTATATTCTAAAATAAAGATTAATATGAGACGCAAGATATACTTTACTAGAAGCCAAGCGGAACTATTTCATGTCTAAATCATACAGATACAAAACCGGCCATTAGCGCCGTATGGCGATAAAGCAGCGGAATATCGCGTAGAGATAACAAACATTTAACATGCACGTTCAATATTTAATTGAACATGCGTAAGCAATATTTGATCATGTTAGGTGCCTTCTTCATGTCTTGCAACCATTGACATTTAGGTCAATATTGTGGCAAAGGATTCAATACCTGAGACCAAGCACTTTCTATGACCAGAAAGTGTTGGTATTGCAATTTAGCAAATAATTGTGGAGAAGTTTCCTCGCAGCGTCCAACTAAACTCGAACCTGAATACTAAAACAAACCAAAACTCGAGTCCGAAACCTTAATCATCACACGCAAGACTTACCGCACACTAAGAACAAAGTGACTTGCAAAAGCGACGCAGATGAAAACGAATCTTGCGAAAAGAACTTGAGTAAAAGCTTATCTGCTGAAACAAACTTAAAAAATGTTTAACAATATCCAAGTAAACCCAAACCTAAACTTAAACCTGAACCCGAACCCATACTGCAAAGAAAAGAACGGCAATTACAACTAAGTAAAATTCGATTGGTGCAAGAACAACATAAAGAACCACTTGCAGGAAAATGCTTGACAAATTTAGCACAATTGTTACCAGCAACTCTTAGAAACGCTTGCGTGATTGTTTCACGCCAGTAATAACGCCCCAAAGTCATCAACGAAGCCATGTCGACTTATGGGCGGTCGTTCACTGATATCGTCACGGGAACATTTGCTATATTAATGTTCGAACTCGTGAAGATAAAAATAGATATATCTATGACGATATCACTGATTTCACTGGTGACCGACAAACACTGTAAATTTTTAATTCTCGAACACGGGCCAAAGCCCACTACTGCCATTTTGATTAAACGTGCACACTATATGGTGGAAATTTCACAGTAATTTTTGAGAACAACATTCCCGTTCGCAAACAGATTAGTCGTGCAAGATACAATAAATACAATTTTTTTCTCAAGACATTATCAGAATTACATCGGCGATTCATGTCCAGGTTCAGCAAAGGAAAGTATAGTTTCAGCAATCTCAAACATCGCACAACTGCATGTTACCCATGTTCGTCCTGAACGTTACCTTTACGTGACATGTTACTGAAATGGCCATGGCAACGTCGTGCGAGGGTTGTTCACAAGAGAGCCACCGTTCTTGTTATTAATAAATGCACTGGGTGTAACATCAAAAGCGCTGATGTAGTCGACTTGAGCACTTTAGGATCACAGGCTCTTCAATCTATTCACGATTGACTAAGACGATTAGGGCGGAAAACGCGGTCAGGTCAAAGGATACAGAAGTGTTTCAGTTTACGGCAACAATGTCCACGCTGGTTATAAAGATGATCATTATTCCAGCTCAACCACCTTAGTCACAATGCCAATACCGATTCAATGATTGCAAATCTGGCAATTGAAGGCAGCAGAGCTTCCAGACGCTATCCTGGACGACAAAACCGCCTCTTAAAAAGGTATTAGACGAAACCGACAATGTATGTGTTGGACATGGATGTACCTGTTGTGAGACAGAAGCGATAGAGATTACCAATTTCAATGGTCTACAATATTTTAGAAATTGTGGATCATTAATGACATGTTGCGACCAAGTTTTTTGAATGAACCGGCAGTCCTTCTCCCAGGGGTACTTGGCGTATAGCAAATGTAATGTTTGGATAATACACAGTCCACTTTTTCTTCTTTTACACACTTTTCCCATCTGGAGGCACCATGGAGAAGTAACAATCGCTGATATAACCTGTTGAATGTCTCTCCAATTCATTGGCACTGCAAAAGCATAGATTTCTGCTTCCTCTTCCTGGCTCAGATTTGTTGCACAGGTGTTGCAGAATATATTTTGTGCCAATCTCTTGTCCAGATCCCCAATTCTGCAGGTGATAAAGTTGATAGGTTATCTTATCCAATGTTGTTATACTACGCTTTTGTGATGCAAGAGTCACTTTGTTAATAACGTCGCAGAAGTTATCTGATTGTTCACACAGGTACGATGTATCTCTGCTCACTTTGGATAAACAGAAATGTGTCCCTTTGCAAAATCAAACATTGACAAGTAAGAGAGCACGACACTCTGAGTGATAGAGCTGATTTTGGGCAATTTGTTCCTCAGCGTGATGTATGCTTAGCTATGACTGCATAATTCATGACTTACTTCTACGAATAACATAATGCAATTCATATCATATATGACGCAATACCAGTTTTAAATTGCGTCTTTTATTGTTGTGTATATAAACCAACTACCCTCCAAAACCCAGTCATAAATTTATTCTTAGATAAGGTCAAATATGTAGTTTAGTCATTTCTGAATTAGAGTGAGATCTCATCCCTTTATAAGTATCATATCTTTAAATCTAGAGCCAATCAACAAGTTTAAGCATCATTTTCGCTCTCATTTACGTAGAATTAGTCAAACTTCTGGCCTGCTCTTTTCCGTCAACGTTTGAAGGTCGAATACATTGGGAAATCGTCAACGACTACCAAAACACTTGAAAGCACTTTAGCAGAAACAGGCTGCACAAGGGGAGAAACGTGCACACTACATGTGTATACGGTCTAACCGTTTTTAATGACCAATCTAGAGGGACAACAACGAACACAATAACAAAAGTATGCTGTTATGTCGAACGCACGATCTTCTAATACAAAGTTGGACACCATATGATGTAGACCCCAATCCTGAGTATCTTTAAAAGCTCCTATTTAACTCATTCAATCGAGGACGGTTCCGGTCGCCAAGTGGTTAATGCGTTTGCCTCGGATGAGAGAGCGTGAGTTCAAATCCTGGCCAAAGACCTATAAAAATGTTACTAACAGCTGTCTCGCTAGTCGCTCAGCATTAAGAGGTTAGTGTTAGGACTGGTCGTCCGGATGTCAGGATAATGTGACTGGGTGGGACGTCTTGCAACGTGTCTGCGGCATGAAGCCTCGTCACTATAAACTTCCACACACATCTTAGCTATATGACTGAGAAAAAAAAATTTAAACTACGTTAAAAATCTAAATCACACACACATTCGCTGCTCTTTTATGAATCACTTTTCCCTAGTATCCTACCCAACATAAGGTCATTCCCGTTAAATGACATGGTTACCAAAGATGTGAATGGTACCATCCATAACACTAAAAATAAATATGCGGCCACGACAAGATTTGAGCTCGCATTTTCTGATTCAAAGTCAAACGCCTTATCCATTAGTCCACGGGTCCTTCAGACTACAACCTTCTTTCAAGCATATGATGTATTATTGATACTATAATGTTTATCGCTTGATACTGATAAAAAACCAAAAATAACGATATGCGTCAAGTCTAATAAGCAATCGACATCCCATGTACAGTCAATCCTGTTCTAAGGACATATCAAATAACTAGCAGTTGCCTACCGAGATCATATATAACACTGGCATTTACTGTTACGTCGACTTCTTTGTAGTTTTGGTTTGGAAATAATTTAGCTGTTGACTGAATTTTAATTTGGAAGGTTTTAAAAATAGGATCAGGCTCGATTATAATGCTTCTTGGTTTTTCTACCTATCTGCGTAGTTTCTTTATAAATTAGAGATTTGTTTGAATTTCCTTTATACTGTGAACTGCTTAGGGAAAGAAAATAAAGTTGTTAATGGCATAATTGCAAAAGAATCATTCTATATTTTGCATTTCGTTATGACAGTAATAGTAACATGGCGGTAAGAATTTACATGCCAAGTCTGTGAGAAGAACGGTCGCAACCTAATTATACTTAGCGACCCAGATACAGAATATTCCGCTGCCAGATTTCGATCAGATCAATGCAACTATATGTACGATCGCTAGTCGCTGTCAAGTGTACGTGCGTGTGTGCGTGTGTGTGTGTGTGAGAGAGACAGACAGAGAGAGAGTTCTATAATATATATCGCCATGCTACAATCCATTGAACATTTGATTATTGTTCCAAGCTTAGCTTTGATATATATATATATATATATATATATATATATATATATATATATATATATATATATATATATATATATATATATATATATATATATATAACATATATGGCAAAATCCAGTTAGTCGTGCAAATTCCCATCGTTTGCAAAAGTCCACTCCTTCGACTGACCGACTATTGGAATCCCTTATGGCCGGAGTCTTTCCTCGTCAGAGACTCTGATACTTCATTTTCAAATTGTACTGATAGCAATGATACACATTTTCTAGTTGATGTACGGCTTTGGAATCATCAAAGGAATAACACGTGGGAAAATACTTTACAAATTTCTCAATTTCTGTTATGAAAGATTGCATTTCATGTAATATCTCCTCGTTTACTTTGGTTTTCTCCAGCAGAACAAAACTGATGTTTATTTTAGGAAAGGGAGCACGTACTTTACATTTCGTTTTCACAATATTTTTATTACAATCTAAAATAAAATGTCTTTGCGCTTCCTGATTCACTACATTACTTGCTGTTTAATGACAAACTATTTCTGAAGTTGTTCGATTTGTTATTAAAATCAGTTCGTAACATGGAAACATCCAACAATTGCTGAATCGTCTTAAAGAAACATTTTGCCATCTCATTGATGAACGACTTCCATACCGGTTAATTATCTGCAGTAAAAGTGTTGAGGTTGACAAAAGGTGTGTTCGTTTGAAAATACCTGAATATCGTCTCCATTTTGCCATGAATTCGTCTTTGTTTGCAAACGTGAGTAGTAGATGAAAGTAAGATTCCGAGCTCAACAACCCCCTCCAGACCTCCAAACAAATACAAAATACCTAGGTAACGTAATAGAAAATCTATTGCAATCAATAATTGCGTTAAGAATCCGAGCTCAACAAATACAAAATACCTAGGTAACGTAATAGAACACCTATTGCAATCAATAATTGCGCTAAGAATCCGAGCTCAACAACCCCTCTAGACCTCCAAACAAATACAATAGAACACCTGTTGCAAAATACCTAGGTAACAGGTAAAATTTAATTACGTGATCTTCCAGAATAAGCAGAATGATATGTCAGACTCAATTTTCCAAATCATTACGATTTAGCAGATCGCGGCTCAATTTAATATCGGACTTACCCGGCTGTATAAAATATGGACTGACGCATCCGGAGATGGAAAATTTCCAGGAGGGTTAGCAGGTACTCAAGCGGGTCAAAATTTAACAAAAAAAATAAATAGCATCAACGAAAAGTTAAAAGAAAAACGGCAAACGTGTAAAAGTTTACAGACCAAGCATGATGAAATAACCAGCAAAGCTCTCAAAATGAAAAATGAACTAGATGTACGGCAAGAACTGATCAACAAACTGACATGTGAGATACAACGGCGAGATCATGTCGTACAACTGTACGAAAAAGCAGTAAATGAAGTTCGCGACGTTGAAGAGACCATTGCCAGGTTAAATACCACCATCGAAGATAATAAAATAATCATAGATGATTTAACATCAACGATAAATGAACAACATGAAGAAATCAGCCAACTTGAAAGAATCAGCGCAGACAACAAAGTTGTCATGGAAACGCTAGCGTGGGAATCGTTAACGATTCCACCAAAGAAGAAATCTGTTGAACAAATACTTACTGAGGCGTTACTGAAACCTAAAGATCACTCGTAAAACCACTAGTGGTTTCAATTGCTTGGAGAACCTTTGGTTCAAATTCTCAATCATCAGTGATTTTCAATGTTTTGTTGATCAGTTCGTTATACGCGTACGGGTAATATTCACCATCTGGTTCACTTTTGATAAATTTTTTGTGAGTTTTGCGAAAATTATTGTTTAATGCTGCTTTTCTCGTTATGCTGTACAAGTAAGGATAATATTCTCCATCTGGTTCACTTTTGATGAGTGATTTATTGGCGTTGATGTAGTGGTTGAGCAGATCTCTTTCTCTTTTGATAAATTTATCAGGGAGATCTATTACGTCAATATCATCTACTGGTATATACCCTGGAGAAGTATATAATTGCATAAGATTTTCAGCATGTTTCATCTGAACTTCTCGGAGGATTTCATGGAGATCACTTGAAAATTCGGTCATTATATAATATAAAAAATTTTTTATATATCTAATTGATTTTATGTTATATCATACTTCTTTTGATAATCTTTCTCATATTTGCTGATCCTCATAGGTAGCTGTTAACATATTGTCAATAATACGAAATTCACGTATTAAATCGTCCATACTATATTTTACTCCTCGTAGGTAAGATCTTATTTGATCAAGTAGTTTTTTGTAAGTTATAATTGATGTTAAGCAGCCGTGCTTTTTTATCAAATTTTAGGTTCAACTTTTTTACAAGCTGCTGTAAGAGAAACACCAACACCGGATATGATTAACAAAAACGGGTTTAATGATATACCACTTGAAATTATGCCAGAACTAGTCATTAACAAGGGTAGATATGATATTACTCGAAGTATTTTGTTATAATATTTATAACATTTTTTAACGCACCAAAGTTTTTTATGATAATATTTGTAGTATTGTATTAGTGCGTCAAAATCCTGTCCTGGAATATCTTTTGAAATATGATTGAAATCAACTATACTTTTTTTCATTATAATATTTGTTCACATAATCTCAGGCTTGATTAAGTAACTAGTTGAGGTGTTTCAGCCACAAATTCCAGACAATACCAATATGACGCAGCAGTTAATTTTTTGTCATCTGCTATTAGCATAAAAGTTTCTTCAACATCTTTGTTTAACACAATAGACACAGTTCCAGAGAAATTATCAGTCGAGTGACGCCATGGAAATAATGTAAATATATTAAACTTTGCACTGCTCAACACAGACAATCTATACACACCAGTAACCTCTGCAGTATGTTTGAGAGTGTTATTTTGCGGCGACCAAGTAGACATTCCAGAAGCAACAGTATAGACAATATTTTTAATCTGCTTGTGAGGAATTTTAATCATACTTGTTTTCTCAACAATACTAGGAATTCCACTAATAATATCGTTGAGTTTTTTGTTAATATTATCGAGTGTAATATCAACAGATGGCGGACTTCCAAAAAATTCGTTATTGGTTTTGTTTATGTTTCTGCGAAAATTTAAAAACGTGGTGATGTGATTAGTAAAATCAGTTTTGAACTTGGTGATTTCATTGTTGATATCATCAACATATTTCTTTGTTACAGCATCAAAATCAGATTCTGGTGTTCTAAGATTATTGATGCCATTATTGTTCATGTTGAGAAATGCACGCATTATACCGCCATGCATCGACACGTACTTTGATTCCTGATCATCAACATATTTCTTAGTAGCAGCGTCATTATCCTCAGTTGGGTTTCCAAGGTATGTGATCTTGTTCTGGTTCATAGCAATGTTTCCCGTAAATAAATCACCTGCTTTTCTAACATAATCGTTAACTGACCTACCCGAATCTTCTATCTTACCTTGATTATTAAAAGTAGCAATATTATTAGCAACTGCAGTAGGATTTCGTACTAGTACATCTGATAGTTGTACATTACTCGTCTTTAATCGTCCTTGTTTGTCCTGGAAAACTACAACTTCATTTGGATCTACACTTGCAACGTTTAACAAATTGTTGATTTCATTTTTGAGCTTATCAAGAGTTGCATACTTGGATAAGTCACCCTGGTAACCTTCTGTTAATAAATCTACTGCTAACGTTCCAAATTTTGTATAGTAGCTCATTATACATACCGTTCTACACAAAATTGTTGGATTAATATAACATAAAATTATACGATGGCGAAGATAATAAACTTTGACACCGAGCGATTGGTGAAGCATAAACATAGCAATGAACTTCCAGACTGTCATTATCTTATTGTTGGGCGAACTGGATCTGGTAAAACAAATTTGTTATTAAATCTTTTACTCAATAATAACTTTAACTATGATAAGGTGTATATTTACACCATCAACCCCCAACAAGACAAATACGAGTTACTAAGTGAGTATAATGATAAACTTCGTGATGAACTTGGCATTGGTGATGATATATTTTTGATAAAACAACCAGAAGAACTCGTTCCAGTGAATGAACTCGATTCGTCAGAGCAGAAGATAATCGTCTTTGATGGTATTCCGCTAAACAATGAGGAAATGAACAAGATTAGATCATATTTTTCACTATCACGTAATAAAAGATGTAATTCTGTTTATCTTGCCCAAGGTTTTTATAATGTTGATAGGTTTATTAGGCGAAATACGGGTTGTTTCATATTATTTCCCGGACTAGATAATGTGGATGTGAGAAATATTGCAAACGAACAATGTGGTGATGTTACAAAAGAAAAATTTATCGAATTATATCATCGAGCAACTAAAGATCGATATAGTTTCTTTTTATTTGACAAGCTAGCGCGTGATCCAGCCAAGATGTTTTGTTGTTGCCTTGAGACGTTTCTATGATATAATTTTGTAAAGCGTATAAAAATAATGGACAAACATCAACAGAAAATCGAATTACTAAAAAAGTTTCTCGAAACTCGTGCGGCTTTTAAGAAAAAGGTGGAAGAAGCTCGACGTGGAAAAGTTCAAGCAGAAGAAGAAAGAACCAAATTTTTCAAACCTGTTACAGAGGCGATGCTTGGCAAGCAGCCAGAAATACAAACATCATCTCCAGAAGAACTAGCAAAAATGAGAGAAAAGGGTTTGTTTGGTTTACTTGGAGAAAGATCAAAAGAAGAAACTGTAAAAATTGTAAACGAACTTGTAAGAAACATTGCTGATCCTGCTGCACGACAAGCTGAGTTTGACTGGCTAATGAACAATCCTCTTGAACTTCAACACGCAAAAACAAGATTGACGGTTAATCCAGATGAGATAAGAAGTATGATGGAAAAATTATCAGAACAAACTGAAGAATTAACTGAGAAACAAAAAATATTACAAGAAAGTGTGATAAAAATGGTACCTTTTGGAGAATCTATAAAAATTTACAGACGACAAGCTAGGTTTAAAATAGAAGATGTTGAGTATGAAGAGTTTATGGAAAAATATGATATCACTAATATTAATAGTATTCGAGATTGGCCAAAAGAAAACTATGATAATTTGATGGAAAAATTAGAAAGAATTGTAGAAGATGGCTCACGTGCTGATGATGATATTAAAGATGAAAAAGATGAAAGAAATATTCCAACATTACTCAATTATATTAGAGAAGGAATTATTGCTGAGATTTTACATAAAACAGCAAAACAATATCGAAATAAACCAGGAGGTTATAAGAAAAGTTGGAATTTTATAAGACTACTCAAAAAATATGAAAACAAGCGAGATAAAAGATTACCGGAAGAAAGAACTGGAGGTGGAGTTAAAGTTTTTACATCAAACGCAGACATAGTCGATCGGCTAATGCTGTTGATATCCTCTAAAGAAGCTGGTAATGAAAGTGTAGAGATTGATAACGAAATTATTGATATACTTGATCATCTAAGATCGAGTGGATTACTAACATCATCCGAGTACGAAATTTTACACCGCGATCTTATCTAAAATATTAGTATAATGCAAACAACATTATTGCTTGATTCATCACAAATAACAGGAAACAGCGCGAATTTTACAGTAAATTACAACCCACCAATAGAACTAGATCCTGCAAAACAGTATGAGATTGGATTAATTTCTTGTACTTGTTGGAACGCCATGCCGAATATTAAAACTGGGATTAATGATGAAATTTTAATCGTTAATGTTAAACAATCTCCAACATCACAAAAAGAGTTTATTGATATACAATACAAACTACAGATTCCACAAGGAGCTTATAACATTACTGATCTAAACAGAACAATAAAAGAGCTTCTAACAAAAGCTGGTGGGAATGCTGATAATTTCGAATTAGCGGCGAATTATAACACCTTACGAGCTAGGATAACAGTGAAAAGAAATATGAAAGTCCTCTTTGAAGAAAGAAGTTTTGGAAAGATGTTAGGTTTTACTAGAGTTTTATACTATACCACCAGTGAAGATAAATCTTTGACATTTGATGGAGAACTACCAGTAGATATTACAGAAGTAAATACAATACTCATCAATTGCTCTATCGCATCTAAATCTTATACGTCAAAAGGCAACCGCGGGCAAACGATCTACAGTTTCTCACCAGAAGTCCCACCAGGTTCTCTCATGCAAATCAATCCGCGACAGATTATCTACTATCCAATAACACCTGAGAATCAAATTACAAGCATTACAATGCAACTCACAGACCAATCTGGACGACAAATAGACGTGAACAACGAGATAGTCACGTATTACTTACACCTACGCACTGCCTAGGCATGTGATTTTGTGTACATAATTTTATAAAATGAGACGAAGAAAAGTTTATCGAAGAAAAATCGTAGGTGGATTTTTTGGAAATATATTTACAACAATTGCAGAGAATATTCCAGGAATCGCGCGTAAAGTAGCGCCCATTGCACTTGACGCCGGTAAAGCTTTCGCTACAGGGGCGGCATCTTCAGCAGGCACTGCAGTAGGGCAAAAGATTGCTGATAAGATTAAAGGACCTTCAACAACACCTACGGTGTCGGAAATAAAACGAGTAATATCAGATATTGCGCCAACAGAAGAAACAAAACGAGCTATGATAGCTACAACAAAAAAATTATTGTCGCCGAGTGGTGAAGAAATAGTACGTAAACTTGTAAAGAAATAAAAACCGATGACCCCTGCTGCCTTTTAATTTTGTGTAACGATTATAAAATAAATGTCAGCTAAAAACTATCTCGACTTTGCAGAAGAAATTGATACTGACGATGCTGTAACAGAATTAGAGTATGTCGAGTATCTCGATGAGAACTCGAACGAACCGAATAAAACTGGAGTTAGAACTTTTAACACAAGAGACGAGGACGTGTTTCTACTACCCCATAAGGCAATGTTAGAAGTGCGTGGCCGAATATTAACTGCAGCAGGTGGTGATATTGCAGCTGGAACAGAAATCGCTCTCGTCAATAATGGTTGGAGCTTGTTTAAGAGTGCACGATACCAACTGGCCAATCAAACCGTAGAAGATATTTCGATGCACTTACCCATAGCGAGTACAATACTAAACATCGTTTCGTTTAGCGATGACTATTCCAGATCAGTTGCTACAAATATGATGTGGTTCAAAGATACTGGACTAGGGACAACTGTGTCGAACGAGTTTAAAACTGGAGAGCTAGCTGATGCTGATGTTGCAAACAGACTTATTCTAAACCCAGCTGGAGCTGATGCAGCTGCACGACATACTGTTCCAGCATAAACCGCAGATGCAGCTGGTGGTGTTATAGTAGCGAATGCAATAAGAAACGCAAATAAAAATCTACGACGATTAAATTTTAACGAAGGATTTGCTAAACGAAAAGCATTTGCCGCAGAATCTCGCCAAATAACGATGATGCTACCGTTAAGCACAATCTTTGGATTTTGCCGTCATTATAACAAAGTGTTTCGAGGAATAAAACATACGCTTATATTAGATCGAGCTGATCAAAACGATTGTATAATACACGCCGATGGAGTGGCTGAGGGACAGTTTTCTATTACAAGATTAGCACTGTGGATGCCTCGGGTTGTCCCTTCATTAGCTAAAATGATGGAGCTCGAATCTTTACTAGCCACCTTTACAAAAAAGATACACTTCCAACAGAACAGGATTTATCAAACAGCCATTCCCAACGCGACTGATTACACGTGGCGTGTAACGACCACGCCCAGCGAACAACTACCGCGACACTTGTTCGTCGTATTTCAACGACAAGCACGTCGTAACAATCAGGAAATAAACAACTCCGTATTCGATAACCCAGACGTTAGACGAATATTTGTGAGAGTAAATTCCAAACAATATCCCGAACGTGCAATCGAATGTAATTTTGCCGTAGACGCCACCAGAAACATCTCTCGGCCGTACATGTATCTTATGGAAGCAATGCAAAAATATCAGAACGCGGACAGTGGATCTCAAATATCAATAGAAGAGTTTCGATCGCTCTATCCCATCTTTTATTTTGACGTATCAAAACATTTGGAGCGTGTTGTGGGATCGACTGCAGATATTGAGGTCACGTGGACACTGGGCGATGTGCCAGGTGAACAGTATAACGTATACGCGCTATTGGTTAGTGATCGATTTCTGACCATCGATTCAATCAAAGGAAGAATGACAGTACAAGTTTAATCTAACAACTTGGATATAACATTATGAAAACCAAATACACAACTCGAGAAATATACCTAACATCTGGTCAAGTTGAAAAATTATCAGCAGCTGTTGCTAAACGCAGCTCTGTTTCTTTGATGATCTCTCCGGAAACTTCAAATAAAATTGCAGTAAAAGTCATGCTAACGCAACAACAAATCAATAAACTCGACAAAGGAAAACCATTTGTACTGAAACTATCTGTTTCTCAGGTAACAGCAATGTCAAAAGAAGGTGGATTTTTTGGACCAGGGTTATCAATAATAGCTAGCAAAGTTTTACCAGTACTTGGTACACTTGGACTTGCGGCTGCGTCAGGAGCAGTCTCTGGCGCAACGAAGAAAGCAGTCGAAGGTCGTGGTATCAAACAAATCTATCGTTAATTTTATGTAACAGTATAAAATAAAATGCCAACGAAAAAGTCGCCGAAAAAAACAAAATCATCGAAAAAAAAGACAACAACAAAACGCAAACAAACAAAACAAGGAGGAATTATTCCTTTCTCTCCACTTTTGGCGGGACTAGCGGGAAGTCTGCTGCCAAACTTACTAGGAATCGGACGCGGATTAACTCTACCAGGGACCAGACATTATTGAGCAATTTTGACATCATTGAAAAATTGAAGGACGTTGTTGGATTTCGAGGAGTATTTTCCAAGGATGAACTCGATGACGTACCAACAGGCGGTTCTTGTGTTGTAAATATTGAAAACTTCAATGATGGCTCTGGCACCCACTGGGTTGCTGTCCACGATAACAATTATTTTGATTCGTTCGGACTTCCTCCAAGCGATCTCATAAAAAAATATATTTTTAAAAAATTTGATAAAATAAATTATTCGTCTAATCAACTACAGCCGATTGGAACATCAGCTTGTGGTTATTATTGTATCATGTTTGTCAGACAAATGCGCCAGAGTAAAAGCTCTGGAAGTAAAAACTTTTTAAAGTTTATTTTACAATTTGATGAGCATCCTTCTCATGCGAATGATAATATTGCAATCAATTTTATCTAAACTCCTTGATATAATAATGTCAACATACTGTCTCAAATGCAAAACTAAAACAGAGAACAAGGAAGAGATGATGGAAAAAACGAAAAATAATAGAACGATGTTAAAAAGTATTTCTGCAATCTGTGGTAGAAAGAAAAGTATGTTTTTGAAAAAACAAGTAGGATCTAGCGTTGATAGAGTTATCTTGATCGACGATTAATCTTATGAAACAAAATAAAATAAAATGAAATGCAATTGTGATTGTGACAAAGATCTTTGCATAGAACAAGATAAAATCATTACGTACTGTCAACGTTGTAACAACAGAGAAATAATAGGGTTAGGTATAGATATACATAAACTAATTGGTAAATTACCAAAACCAAAAGGCGTTTGGACCTTGCCAGGTCATCGGTATACTGGTCCGTGGAATCCGCTAGATCAACAACTAGATGAAAACGACAATCCATTGCCAGGACAAGAGCCTTATAATCAAGTGGATGCAATAGCAATGCGTCACGATATCTGTTATCGTGATCATGAAAACTCGAAAGCAGATTGTGATAAAGTAATGTTAGACGAATTACATGATATGGAGCCAACAAATCTACGAGAACGTTTTGATAGAAGATTTGTTCAAGGAATGATAGGAGCAAAATATAAACTCGGACTCGGAGAGTCTCGTCAATCGCCTCGCGATCGGGGAAAAGAATTATACGATGATCTTGCAGTCGAACTACACAGACCTAAAAAAAAAAAGTTTCCGAGACGCAAAGTTGTTGCAAACGCTGTAGATGATATCTGGGCAATAGATTTGGTAGATGTATCTAATATGGCTCAGTTTAACGTTGGCGCTGATGGCGCTCCAAAGATGTATTTGTTTAACGTTATAGATGTTTTCAGCAAATACGCTTTTAGTGTGCCAGTTTCAGATAAAACAGGAACGTCAATCACTGATGCGCTAAAACAGATAATAACGAGTACCGAAAGAAAACCAAACAAAATCTGGACTGATCATGGAGCAGAGTTTTTTAACAAAAAGTTTGAGCAGTTTCTAGAACAAAATAATATTAAAAAATACGTTACAGGAAACGAAGGCAAAAGCGTTGTTGTCGAGAGATTTAATCGCACGCTAAACGAAAAATTACACAAACATATGACAGCTAAAAACACCAACAGGTACATCGATGACCTTTCTCAAATCGTAGGTGAATATAATAACACGAAACATCGAACCATCAAAATGTCACCCAATGACGCTATCAAAAATCCCATATTAGCAAACGAAAACATATACCGCAGACATAAATTTAAGGTCGGTGATAAAGTTAGAATCTCTTTGACTAAAAAGATATTTGAAAAAGGATTTACTCCAAACTGGAGCGAAGAAGTATTTGTTGTTGATAAAGTACTCTTAACAATACCTGTAACGTACGCGTTAAAAGATCTGGCAGGTGAGCCTATAGTAGGTAGTTTTTACGAACAAGAACTACAAAAAACTGAACAAGATGTTTTCGTTATCGAAAAAGTGATTAGGAGAAAAGGAGATAAAAGTTTAGTCAAATGGCGTGGGTATAGTGATAAATTTAACAGTTGGATTCCAACCCGGTCGATTTTATCGACTGTGAAATAATGCTATTATAAATTTCCTCATACTTTCGTTTGATAGATTTGCATTTTACTGGTTTACATAATGATATTAGATATTGTCTGCGATCGTCAGAGATCGTCATAAGATTAAAAATCTTGACAAAGATGAAATCAAATTTTATATTTTTCTGTCGGTCTGGAATTTTGATGTTTAAAAAAGGTCTGATTAACTGCAAAAATACCTGCTGTTCGGTAACGGTAAAATTAAATTTTATAATTTTTTTAGCTTTGTGATACTTGACATTATATTTTCCAGTGGTTGGTCTGCTATAATTAGATCTGTCAGTAACAGTGACTATTTCACCATCATCAGACTCGTTGTTATATAAAATATCATCTTCGTTATAACCAACAGATTTGTCTATCATATCATTAGAGATTGTGGAGACCTTATCGCTGATATCACTAGTATCTTCTTCGTATAGTTGAACGAGTCGTTTCATCATATCCATATTATAATATACTTTTTATCTAATTTGTTGTTATAAGATGACTGATAAGGTAAAATATCACCAAAAAGTTAATATAATAAACTACCACAAACTGACCGAAGCGGTAAGAAAATGCTTGTCAGGTTATAGTTCATATTCCGTTGACGTTATTGTAATGCAAAGTGATTCTCATAAAATATTACTAACAGAAGCAGAAAAAAATAAAATTAATGAAAATGCAGTGACGACGCTAAAATTTGATTGCGATGATATTATAGCATTTGCTCATCATTGTTTGACTAAAACCGAATTACAAAATATTATTAATCATCATATCTAAAAATAATACTAGCATCATATTTGTTTGAAAAAGCTGATTTTGTTGCTCCATCAGCTACAAATTTTACTGCTCTGGGATTTATATTATAATATTTCGCCGCAGCTGTAATTGATTTGAATTTGATCTCCTCATCCGTTTCAAGGTTTAACGAAATAACAGGTTTTATGGGGCATCTAAAATTAATACCATTACTATTTTGTCCTTTACTCACATTTTCCTGTTGGGTCACTAGCTCCAGATTTTCCAATCGATTGTCTGCTTTTACATTATTGATATGATTAATAACCAGACCATTGGGTATAGTTCCGTTGAACACCTCGTAAACAAACCTATGACCAGTATAACAAACTCGATCTGTCGATGTTCCTCTAACAGTCACACTGATATATCCCATATTGCTCATATTATTAAGAACTTTTTTAGTTTTTCTGTTTCTAATAATACCGCGATCGTTAGCCTCGTATAAATCAAAGACCGGATGCGGCTGAAACTCATCTTGTAAGGATAAATTTTCAATATTATCATCAGTGACTTTACCGTTATAATGATATACTCGTTTCCCCTCTGGAATGTCATCGCAAAATAACGTGTAAATAAAATCTTTTTTAAACATCGTAATTCTTTCAGTATTATCTCCCTTTACACTAATCGTATAACCCGCTGGCGTTGCTTTACCAACAGATATTCCAGTAATGATATTAATAACCGAACCAAGTGCATTTCCAGCGTACAGGTTGTACTTCGGATAAACATGATATACCTCTTGCTCACGTGCGCTTGTCAGATTTACTGTCATTATACTATAGGCGATTTTTTTATCTCTAATTGTTGTTTAGCGCATGCGCAGTGTGAGGTAAATTATCAATTAGAGATTATATTATAATATAATAATGTTGAAATTGCGTGATATAGCCAAGAGAAGTCTTATGGGAGAACGTGTTAAAATAGCGACTGCTTTTGCAGGTTTTGATAATAGTTATCAGATTGATAATCAAATTGTTTTAGTAAGTTTTTCTGAAACAAATCTCTTTCATCTGCTACAGACGACTTTAAAACGTGAGCTTGAAAAACACAAGGGTCTAAGATTGTTAGTGCAATATCACGTTATATTTTCAAAACTACTTGTGACGGAAGAATCTACTAACAAGGAAATTGCAGACCCTTACATCAACGCAAAATCTAGACGTGTTTTACTTGGTAGTGATCTTTTGTCACTATCTAATGAAATACACCAAGAAATTTGGAAAAAATAGAAGAATTTACCGAATTAGGTTCGGGTTGGAAGTTTGAAATGATCAAGGAAATTTTGTTTCACACGATGAAATATGACGCATTACGAGGTAGTTCGTATATCGACCTGCCACCAAAAATAAAAAATAAACAGTGCTGTATAAACATAAGAAACGTCGATAGCAAATGTTTCCAATGGGCTGTTCTTTCCGCGCTATTTCCAGCAGAAAAAAATGCTGATCGTGTTGAGAAGTATATCAGTCACGTGTCAAGATTAAATTGTGCTGGTATTGACTTTCCAGTGGCAGAAAATCAAATACCAAAGTTTGAAAAGCAAAATAATGTTTCGATTGACGTTTTCGGATTAGATGAAAAAGAAAATGTCTATCCGAGGTATATTTCAGAAAAAGCTTCACAATCGACTATCAATTTACTGTTTTATAAAAATCATTACGTTTGGATCAAAAACTTTAACAGACTAGTTGGAAGACAGTATAATAAAAATAACAACAAAAAGTTCTTTTGCTATCGCTGCTTGCACGGTTGTAGAGACAATGAAACATTACAAAAGCATTTGCAGTACTGTAGTGACGTACAAAGAATAACAATGCCATCTAAAAAAGATAGCGTGTTACAGTTTGTCCATCATAATCAAAAACTAAAAATTCCTTTCGTCATATACATCGATTTCGAATGCTTACTTCAACCTGTACTTGGCGTAGAAAATGATCCTAACCAATCGAGTACAAGAAAAATTCAAAATCATGTTCCATGTGGAGTAGCGTACAAGGTAGTTTGTTGCGCTGATTCGAGATTATCTAAACCAATCCAACTCTATCGTGGTAAAAATCCAGCTGTCTGGCTTCTCAAGCAGTTGATTAATGAAGTTGATCATATAACTTATCGTTTGAAAAGAGTAACTCCAATGTTAAAATTAACACCTCAACAAGAATCTGATCACGAGCAAGCAGAAATTTGTCATATTTGTGAAAAAGTTTTTGACGATGACAAAAAAGTACATGACCATTGTCATTTGACTGGACAGTACCGTGGAGCGGCTCATAATCAGTGTAATTTAAAATTTCATGCTCCAGATTTTATTCCAGTTATTCTTCACAATTTTCGAGGATATGATAGCCATATTATAGTAGAAGCTTTTGGTGATCCTGATATAAAATCTCGTCTAAAACTCGATAACATCATCAAATGCATCCCAAATAATTTTGAAAAGTACATGACTGTTACGCTAGGTAAATTACGTTTTATTGACAGCCTGCAGTTTATGGCGGCATCGTTAGATGAGCTAGTAAAAGGTTGTAGTAAATTTAATAACCTAAGAGACTGTTTTGGAGATAAATTTAATCTACTAGCTAAAAAAGGAGTTTTTCCATACGAATATCTCGACGATTGGAGTAAATTTGATGAAACATCTTTACCTAGCAAAGACAAATTTTACTCGCAACTTAAAAATGAAAATATAACTGATGACGAGTACAAGTATGCACAAGATATTTGGAAAGAGTTTGATTGTGAGACTTTTGGTGATTATCACGATTTGTATTTGAAAACTGACGTGTTATTATTAGCAGATGTTTTTGAAAGTTTTCGAGAAGTGAGTTATAATAATTACGGACTAGATCCTTGCTGATATTATTCTGCCCCCGGACTGTCATGGGATGCTCTGTTAAAGTTTAGTAAGGTAAGGTTGGAATTACTGACTGATGTTGATATGTTCAATTTTATCGAAAAAGGTATCCGAGGTGGTATTAGCGTGATAACAAAAAAGTACGCTGAAGCAAACAACAAATATTTGAAAGAGTATAATCCTGACCTTCCTTCGAAGTATATAGTTTATCTAGATTGCAATAACTTGTACGGGTATTCGATGGCAGAACCAATGCCGTTTGGTGGATTTCATTGGATCACGGCTGATCAATTTCTATCAGAGACAGAAAAAAAGATACCCGACGATGTTTCGTATTTCGTTGAAGTTGATCTCGATTATCCAACTTCGCTACACAAATTGCATAACGATTACCCTTTCTGCGCGGAATCGATGGTTATAGAATATAGTTTGTTATCAGAAGAACAACAAGCGTCAGCATTACCAAGACAACATTCTATGGTAAAGAAACTAGTACCAAATTTGCTTCATAAACGTAATTATGTTTTGCATTACAAAGCTTTAAAACAAGCAGTCGATGCTGGTCTTGTGTTGAGAAAAGTTCATCGCGTACTAAAATTTAATCAGTCGCCGTGGATGAGAGGTTATATTAACTCGAACACAACAAGAAGAGCTGCGGCAAAAACTGATTTTGAGAAAAACTTTTTCAAACTGATGAACAATTCTGTTTTTGGTAAGACGATGGAGAATATTAGGAAACGCGTAAATATCGAACTAGTCAATGATGTCAATCGCAGAAACAAACTTGTGTCAGACGATGATTTTGTGAGCATGAAAATATTTAATGAGAATCTTGTCGCGGTACAGCGACGAAAGACAAATCTAAAACTAAACAAGCCGATCTATGTTGGAGCTGCTGTGTTAGATTTATCAAAGTGGCTGATGTACGATTTTCATTATAATTTTGTTAAAAATCAGTGGCCGGCTAGTAGATTATTGTTTACTGATACTGATTCGCTCGTATATGAAATCGAATGTGAGGACATCTATCAGGACATATACAATAATCGAAATCTGTTTGATCTTTCTGATTACCCACGTGACAATAAATTTCATGACGACACAAATAAAAAGGTTATTGGTAAGTTCAAAGATGAAATGAACTCGAGCGCTATCAAATACTTTATCGGATTACGTAGTAAAATGTATGCCGTATTGTTAGACAATAATAAAATAACAAAAAAAGCAAAAGGTCTGCCTCGTGATTTTGTTAAAAAGTTTATAAAATTTGATGACTACAAGTACGCGCTTGA
>JAEAOA010001313.1:30000-152500 GCA_016746295.1 Potamilus streckersoni
GAATAGACTAGTACGATTATTACGCCGACCGCGAGCGGTCAAACCTCAGTCATCAGTGAAACTGGCTAACATCGCTGAGATGCATACGCGTGTTAGTAAAATAATAAAATAAGTCCCAGATCAGAAACTAGCAGGGATGACGAAGTTGTTGACCGAAAAAGAGGAAGAAAATACATTAGCAAACATGATAGCGGTGAGCGGGGAGCGGGCTGTTTCGTATTAGATGAAAATCAATAACATGACATGTTCAAACGTGTATCTGATCACGCGTTTGAGATGGATGAGCCATCTCTCAAAGATGAGTCGGTATATGATTATCAGTACAACGTGAGCGATTCGAATTACATGCTCAGGATACAAACAGATATTTTCTACCCGCTGAAGCATTTCATGGACAGCGGTGGTTAGTCTTCGTTGTCGTGGTTGACAACGACCAGAGACTAGCTCGAAAATAAGATCAATGGGATGTTTACGTGGCAAATAGGTTCTCAACATAGTGTTTCTCCTCCACAACACATATTCGTTGCTTTTCAAAATGCTGATCGAATATGTGATCAAACACGTTCCATGATGATATTTGACAAACTCGGTGTCGGCGAAGCATCGCTGCGAATAAATGGACATCAAGAACCATCCAAAGATATTTTGATTAATTTTTATCAACATCACGTAGCTTTTGCATATCATTGATTGTGGTCGTTCATGTGACGCGATCAGAACATCGATACAGGTTTACAAATATCACAGTTGGATGTTAGAATGCTGTATCCGATTTGTTATTTTTCACCGTCGTTGAAATACATGTTCGAGCTTGTGTGACGAGTAGCCATTGACAGGTACAGAGCAATCGCAGTTATATCGTCCGAAGGATTTGGAGGTCGCATGAGAATCGTCGATGCTCCCATGGAAAACATTAAGGATGGAAAAGCCTGTGACGCAGTAACAAAATTTAAAAGTCAGAACTGTATTATAATGTCATAACATCGCGTCGAATTTAACCTGACCCCGGGACAGATTAAACGAATTCAATCTTCGCTGGCATATCGTTGTGGATCAAATGACCGGACAATACAAAGTATCCTTGACGGATCGTCAATTCAATAAATTCCATGAAGCTCCAAGTCTTTGCGTGGGAGCCATCAAAGATACCCTTAAGGCATCAGCTGCGGCAGCGGTTACAAAAGCTGCTGAGTTAGGTGCCTTTGGAACCGCCGATGGAATGGCATTGAAAAATTAACAGGAAAAGGATTTTAAAAAATCTTCAACGACGAGGACGCGGTTTAAGACTTCAAGCAACTCGACCTCCCACAGGACCCGGGTTAAGAATCAAAGGGTCTCGTTGAGAGGTGTACACGTCCATGTCCAATTTTGATTTGCTTGCTGCTGAGCGATTGCACATAAAGAATTGTAGAGGTGTTTTATGCGTGATCAATTGCCTACGCATCCAACGATTCCAGAAACAGATATTATTAATCTCAATGATCGTTCTGGACCATATATTGATTGGGTTGCGTACGTGATTGGTCCACGTGGAATTGTTTGTTTTTATTCTGCTTTGCGCCCCATGTAGAATTTATTAAATATACCGGTGGATTCAAAATATTCCAATTTGGATTTCACCCATACCAACTCAAGCATTAACGGATCGGCCAATACGTACTTGATGCTATATCAGCATCAACAAAACCACCTCATAAAGTTGTATACGAATATACCATTGGAAAAACAGACAGTAGGTAAACAATGGTTGATATTTATAGAAGATTTTTGACGAGCACTACTGCTCTCAAGAGCATTGAAGATATCGATTTATCAAAATATGCCACCAAGGGCGATCTCGTTAATATCATGAATTTGTCCAGGGTTGACCTCGACGAAGTTGTTATTTACCAAGATAAATGCGGTGTTTTAAAGACAAGTAACATCAAGTATATCGACATAATTCGTAGAGTTCTTGGTGCTACCACGAACAATATTCCAGTATTTAATGACGGTGGCAGAATCAAAGACTCAAATATATCAATCGCAACTATCAAAAATGAAATTAGGAAAAGCGGTGCAAATCGTTTAAAATCTACCGGTGTTACAATGACAGATGAACTTAACATGAACGGAAATAAAATCGCTGCTGTCCGAGAACCTACAAGTGTTAAGGATGTCGCAACAAAAAAATACGTGGACGATATAACAACTTCATTACCGACGATCAACAATGGAATCACTTAGAGCTGATTTTACTAATCAATCGCAACTGCTTTTGAATTTCCGCTGAAACTTAAACAAATTCATTAATGAATTCTTTGGAGCTCCACCACCGCTGACATAAAACTTTCCGACATTAATACGAAACTTATTGAAATTATCAGTGGAATTATTAGTCTCGTTCAAGAAACCGATCTGATTAGGATTCCTCACATATGGGTTAACAATATCTTGTACCGTCGGAATCATCAACGTGGACACGGCATATGTCTCTATCAAACACACCGCGGAGGCCATGTTTCCGATAAATGGACCGCTACCTGATTTTGGTTTAACTTGATTCGACCGTGTAACATCGTTTAAATTTTTTGACGATCTTCATTCGATCGTTTATACGTTGTTTGATAAGCATTTCTCAGAAAAATGTTGGGTTACAACAGTTTTGCTACGATACATGTATGACAATAAGCGAAATTGCACAAGATTCATCATGGACGATACTGAGTTAGATTTAATAATCGCCTAGGGATAGAAAGAAAACAACGAAGAACAAAATCTTAAACATATCACAGTTTCTTCAGATAGTGCGGATACGCATGGATACCCGAACGAAAGGGTGAAAAGTATATCCCCACATTCATCATCTGGGATAAGATTTGTACGGTGTCGTTGGAAACAATGAACATGTTTCTTGGTTGGTTGTTGACGTAAAATACCGGGTTAATTATGTTTGGCGATCATGGTCAACCACCACCTTTTGTTGGACATTCTTCGCATACGTAGTTGAGGTCGTTCGTGGTTTATTACGAAGAATTAAATGCCAATCATAGAGCCGTTGATGAACATCAAAAAAACGTTGAAAAATATTAATCAGACTAGAACCCGATAAAATTCAAAGAGAAACGATGCGAGAAATAATTCCAAAAACCTCCATGAACTTTTTTTTTGAACTCATGAGACCCAAACGACTTAATAGTTGCAAATAGAAAGGTAGTTCGTGATGAATTACAAAACCAAGTAATTTCTGCTTCCCCGGTAGAGATTTACAACGTTACCTGTGGCGATGTTATCACCCTGCACATACTCAACAACAAAACATTGAAGTTTAAATTCCAGTACAACCCGGTGAAACACAAAATCTCGTATTAAATGATATTTTTCTGGTTGACATTGGTGTCGTCGAGGGTGCGTTGAGCATGAGTAACTCACCGTGGAAATTAGGATAAGCCACAATAAACACTCATCGCAAGGATTAACCATCGATGATACAAATATCTGGATCATTTATGATAGAATAGAATGGACAAATTTAGTTTAGTTAGCAGAATCTAGAGTCAAAAGAATATCTCAGATCCACAGAATTGTCATTGGCGAGGTCGCCATCTAGGATGGCACAACCACGCTCGTTGACGACGGTGTCGATGAAAAAGTCACCTCCGCAATAACAATAAAAATATTATTTAGTTACAAGCAATGTCACAAAAAATATAATCGTGACTTCGACATCAAAGTTGAATTGATTATGAAGCTAAAACAGCAACATAATGATCGTTGTGCAAGCTGTAACTGTGATATGTTTTGGAAATATTCGAGTAACAATCCAAACATAATCTATAGTGGTAATGGTCATACCTGTAGCAATGTGATGTTGAGTTGTCTCGAATGAAATCGACGTCTAGGCCCTGGACAACCAAGCGCTAATTTACAAAAGTGAATGTTTTTGATAATTGTGTACGTACAGTAATTGCTGACTTACAAATCGATGTTCAGGAGCGGTTGAATCCAATCAGTATATAGCGGGTCTACCCTTAGATCTAACAACGCTGAAATTTTTTTATTTGTGGTCACACTCCATATAGGATCAAATGCTCTTCTTTTACCACCTTGAAGTTCACCAGGTTCATATAAATATCTCATAGTCACATTACTTAACACGAGGTGGCCTGTTATTAGCGGGAGGTCGTGGGTTCGAACCCCGGCCGAGTCATACGAAAGATTTTAAAAAGTACTACTAATAGCTGCCTCGTTTAGCGTTCAGCAATAAGAAGTTAGTGTTAGGACTGGCTGGCCTAGTGTCATGATAATATGACTGAGTGGGACATCATTCTACATACGTGACTGAAAAATTATTAAAGCTACGTTAAAAATCTAAATCGCACACACACACACGCACACACATACACACACACACATTCACACGCACACGCATACCCTGAGAGAAGAAGATACTGGTAATTTGGCTGCAAAACTTAGAGGTAGATTCTAAGGAAGGACAAAACTTACCGAGGTCAGTAAGTTATTTGCTCAAGTTTTACAGAAGATACGGCATCATAATTTTAATTATTTGATCGGTAGTATGCATACTAGGACCGTTGAATATGTAGAATTATCTTTCCATTTTTTTATTTATGTAAGCATTTGAGAAATGGGCATGAACTTACGTAGAGAATTATATGATGCGAGATGGGATTATGTAGATTGCTAACTTGTGATCAGAATTAATTTTGTAGTTCGCTATTAGTTTACTTCGTAGTAAACCAGTGCATTTATTAATGCGTGTGTTGGAATTTACACATGCTCGAATTGTAAAGTTGGAATGGTTGAAGTATATAAGATTAGTTATTGTGGACGTGTGAATATCAGCATGGGTATTTGAATATTTGTGTACTTTATATGAGATGAAAGGTAAAGAAAAGGGTCTGATTATTGTAATATTTCTTAATCTAAAGGTATTAGGAATATGTACTGATCTGATGTAATTTCTTGATGTATGTATAAGAAATATTTCATGAAGTATCAGGAAGTTAGTTTACCATACAAGAACGTAAGAGTATCTCGATATGAACTTATGCGTAACCGAAGAAATTTGTTAGCTGTTATCTGGCTTTGTATAATGTGAGATGAGAGGGCTTAGGAAAAGAATGTACCGTCCATGTGTTTTTACAGGAAGCTTTTTAGGGGACACATAAGGTTGGGTTCAATTTGGTCCCAAGTCTTCTAGAGTTGGAGACGGAATTGAGACTGTGGTCGAGACTGTCAAAATCGACAGAATGATAGTCGTTGGAGAGACAATGGAGGAGGAGTTTAGAGGAAGTCGAGTCGGAGTGTGAGGAGAAGGAATTTGGAGAAAAGTAGCTGAGGAAGAGGGGAAGGAAGCGGAAGAAATAAGAGAGAGAATGGATACACCAGATGAATAGAACTACAAAGACAGGTGGAAACCAATCTCACACTGCTAATCAAGTGATGCGAGAGGCTTATTAAAGGGTCGAGCGGATGGACTGCAATTGTAAATTTGAGTCATTGAATCCCAACCTTTCTTTTATATTTAACCATCTAACCATCGGCATTGCTGTCTGGGGGGCTTGGAGCTTTACATTTACATCCCAGCTATAACACTGGGCACACTATGAATTATCTTTTCTTTACCAGGAGCAGGGTGACGTTGTCAGTCCTCATTATTTGAGGTGTTCCCGATGATTGTGTCCTAGAGTACTGTCTTCAAAGCATCCTAAATGTTCTTTATATCCGTTTTGTCTGCATAGGATTGAATATCATCTACCTTGTTATTCAGCATGAGTCGTGCAGCTTAATGAGTATGCATTGAACAGTCCTCCAGATATTCTTGAAGGCCGTCTTTTAGATGAGTAAGTGCTGCCTTCTTTAGCCGATATATGTATATCAGCATCATTCTCATCAAAAAAGTGTTGATGTTTACGTGTGGCGGAAGTGAGGTTTTGGGATGAAAAGAGCAAATATGTATTATTATTGTACGATTTAATTGATATTATTTGGATGAAAAATTTAAGTCGCAAGCATCAAAACAGTCCTTTTGAATAATTATTATGTAAGTCCCCCACATGACAATATTTATTATTGTCAGAGTCTCACATAAGCAAACACACCTCCGATATGACGAAAAATGAGCGATTTTACAATTTACATTATGTCAACATAGCAATCAATGTTATGCAGAAAGATAGGAACATGAAACTAGCGAGAATTTTGCAATTTGAATAGGGTTGGAACATATGCGATTCATGAAGCTCAAAGGTCAAAGTTTAAAATATTTGCTTATTGCTTAATATGGAAAAAAACAAATTTGTTTGGTCATCATTGGTTTTTAGTTTCTTTGCAAATAAATCAACGGTTTTAAATTTAAGTTGACTTCTTTCCTATATTCTAAGACTTCTGATTTACCCATAATTAAGGTCGCTACTCACACAATACTGCCTCAAGACATATTATGTAGGCAAAAGCAAAATAAGCATAATTACCTAATTTTATGGAAGAAATGAATGTTAATGTACAATTTTGTTCTGAACAGTACTCATAATGATATGAAAATAAGATAAATAATAACAAAAATGTTATATTTGTATTAAGGTGGCGCTCTACAATTTCGTATTTTCATAGGGTTAGCATTAAAAGAAACAAACTTTTCCCTGGTTTCCTCGCTGGTTATACTGACAATTTATAAAAAGACCTTGTATATCTCAATTATTGTTCAGAGAACTTTTAATTCCCTTTATTTTGGTGCATCATTAAAGAGTGTAATATGGGTTAAAGAGTATACTGATCGGACTTATTCCAGATGTGCATCTTTCAAAAAACTGCTAGCTCCACTTTATTATTTTCACTTTCTAGACTTCAGATATTAGGGGTTTTTATATAAAAAAGAGCCGATAACGCTTTTCTACATTTTAAATATTTGGTAATTAATTTATTGCACTTTTAGTGGCTGGTATTGTCTAAATGGACAATTTATTTTCCAAAGTTTAATAGGTGCTAAAGAGAGTGTTCTTTTGACAAATTCATGGTGATTTTTTAACACAATGGAGCAGTTATTTTAGCTAGCAGTTTGTTTAGATCATATACAATTTCCATAAGTACAATATCCAAAGAAATGTCAGCCAAATTACATCAAAGTAGCATAGAGATATGCCAACATTCTCTTCACAGGGCATGTTTGAAATGCAAACAACTTAACCATACATACGTCACTCTCTCTAAAGAATAATAACAACTAGTGAACGCCCCCTAAAAAGTGTCCATCAGCCTGATTAATAACGGAAGCGATGTCCGATCCTTGAAATAAACAAGAGACCTAGTGGTCAGTAACAAAGTGTGCATAATTAAATAAAGTGTTTCCTTCCTGACATTTGCAGTTTAGAAAAGTTGCATTTATCAATAATATAAAACTGATTTCGGATATTAAATATCAGGTTACTCATATCCCCCAGATAATTCCTAAAGGGACATGTTTTCATATTTAGTGTGGGACAAGACGAATAAGACAAAGATTGTATTTCATAGCTGCCAATTATTTTCTGAATCTGCTCTCTTGAGGTCTGGACATATAGTTATGCACTTTATGTCTTCCTTTCATATAACCACCTTGTAATTTAACCCGACGATGTATTTACATCTGTACTATGTTATACAAACCCATGTTGACTTCCATCACCCGTAATAACTCTGGAAAAAAAATTCCCTTACCATGACTAACTAATTTGTAAATCTATATCAAAAAGGCGTATTAAAGCTCTCGCTCATTTTTCAAAGGTCATCTGCTTTAACGACCTTTACAAAGTTTGCTTTGATGCCAGCCGGATCATCAATCTCTTTCAGTGACAGTGTTGTCGAATTAGATTCGTCTTCGAAGATAACATATGTGTTAAAAAAATAGATCAGTAAAACAGAAACTATTAAAGGACAGTCTCAAAATCATAAAGAATGCACGAGTCTCTTCACCGCGGAATGCAGGTGTATTTCACTGGGTTCTCGAATTTACACATAACCCCAACACAATTAATGTAAGTATCGGTGAAATATAAGTCTTAGAATTTTATCATAATATGTGAAATATCGTTGGAATATGCTGCAAGCTGCTGCCTTAATTAGTCTATGATTTTTCAATAAATTATGTTTTAAGCAGGTTAAAGACAGGTAAACTAACATATTTATTAAAGCCCAATCATAATTACATTACAATTAGAACACAAATAATATTTAATCATGTTTACATGAAACTCATGCGCAAATGTATGAAATGTGTTTTCCAAATGAGAATAAGAAGTGAAACATTGATTTAAAATTACACAGAGAAATCATCTTGCTGGTGGGCTGAAAGAAAGAAAGAAAGAAAGAAAGAAAGAAAGAAAGAAAGAAAGAAAGAAAGAAAGAAAGAAAGAAAGAAAGAAAGAAGGTTTTAGTAGGAATGTGTTTCAAATTGTGCGGTAATTTTTATATGTATCGATGAAAGTTAGGTAACAACTTAATTTGGAACTAAAATATTGAAGAATCTTCTTTCTTCACTATCACAGATACAATAGGTTTTAAAAGTTATATTTGCCGTACAATATAATTATCTTGAAAACTATAAATTTAATTTTCATATGCGTCGCGCTTCAAAACCGTTTGTTCTTTGCAAGTGATAAGTTGCATATGTTAAAGAGAGACTTTTATTATTAGAGGAGTTTTATCCAAGTTATCTAACAGTTTCTAGCTCTGTCTGAATTAAAAAAGCAACTTTTGATCAATCCAGAATTGGCTACCGTGGAGTGTCCGTGGACACGGCTATGATTAGCTAGCCAAGGCAAGGCTTCTAATTGTCTTGGCCGTTTATAATTGGGCATCAGTCTTTAATGTAAATATATGCATTAGAATAAAAGCACACATAACCCGAACACTCACCGGTCGTTATACGAATCGACCCAAATAATGGTCTTTATACGAATTTGATACACATAGCGATCTTTATGCGAATTTGACACACATACAGGTCTTTATAAGAATTTGACACAAATTCCAGTATTTTTTTTTTGAAACACATACTTATCTCTATAAGAATTTGATACACATACCGATCTTTATAAAAAAAAATGTACATAGTCTTTCATTTTACCTTCCATCTTTTTCTAGCCCTACTAGTTGGTAAGAGTAATCACCTTTCTTCAAATTGTCTTGTTTTATCTATATGCACAACACCGAATAACTAATTTTTTTATTATTTTTTTAAGGAATTTATTTTATTTTGCCGAGGCTAAAGTTTGATATATTTTACAATATTAACATAAAGCTAATGGCAATATGCGAAGAATGACCTGTTCCGCATCCGCCTCTGACACGAGAGGTCGCGGGTTCGAATCCTGGCTGAGTCATACCAAAGACTTACAAAAATAGTAATTGCGGCTGCTTCGCTTGGCGCTCAGCATTAGCAGGTTTGTGATGGACCGGTCGTCATGGTGCACGATGCTATATGTCTTCGACACTATAAACTAACACTGCATGCATTGTAATTGTAGCAATATGAGTGGAAAATTGTTAAAGTTACGCTGAAAATCAAAATCACACAAACACACACACACACACAAGCACACACACAAGCACACACATGAAATAAATGTACATGTAAAGATCATGTTTACATATTCAGCATAATCATTTATCAAGTTTAGTTATTCTTCCACATTTTTCTATGCGTGTAAAAGGAGCAATGAAACGGCAAATAAGCCTTCCAATTGATCGTAAATTACTGCTATCAATCACCTATGCAAGCATCACACATGATTCGCTAACAATTCAGGGCAACCTATCAGTAACCCAGGTCTCGTCCTTATAATTTCTCTTATTTTAAATATATACGTATGGCTACCTTTCTGTTTGTCTCTATCGTCGTTTCTACTCATCACCTGTTTACCTGTTGATCGCATCTATCTACACGGGATATAATCGTGACTACAGCAAATGGCAGAGCCTGGAACTCCTGACCCCATATACTCCCACTTTATATTTACCGTTTGAATTCTTGCGATGTCTGCCTTAACGTTAATTCTTATGATCATTATGCATCTGTGGTTTTGTAATAGATTATGGTTTTTTTTCATTACGTTTCTAAAACTTGTATTGTCATACGCCTTTATAATCAAAAGACTACATTAGCCTGCGGGTTTGTGTTTCAGCGCACAAAGTTGACTTTGTAGAGACTTCCTCTGAATCATAACTGTTTACTAGTGTATATTGTATATAGTTTAGCGGACTTTCCTTTTCGTTATTAATACATTAGTGGTACTTTCCCCAAGCTGTATCCCAAAAAGAAAAAAATCCAGGTCAAGGAAAACTCATTTTATTTCAGTTGCACATCTTGTCCTATTTAAACGAATAAACATGAGTAGTTGTAACATGTAGGCAATGCTCTCTCTCTCTCTCTCTCTCTCTCTCTCTCTCTCTCTCTCTCTCTCTCTCTCTCTCTCTCTCTCTCTCTCTCTCTCTCTCTCAGGCACTAACGCTGCGACTATACATCCCTGGCAGCCTAACGTGATGCAGACGGAGTTTCCTGCTGGCATCAATTGACTAATTACATATTTTCCCTTGAAATGCTACAGCTAATTGACTAATTACGATAGATAAATGTTTCGTTTCTTTCTTACCTTATACCATATTATTAGCTGAAATAAATGTAGGTATCACCTGGGTTTATTAGGACTATAACCATAACAACACCAATAAATATAATCCAATCAATCGCTTCTACAAAGACACGTCCAACAAAAACGGTTTATTTATTTTTGTGTAATGCACGTTATCAAACAAGCATTGCATATATATATATATATATATATATATATATATATATATATATATATATATATATATATATATATATATATATATATATATATAATATTAGCCTTCTTGTTAATATTATAGAAGACAATGCATGTGTAACATCATTTGTATGAGTTGCAAAAATCAGCAGCCTTAGAAATAAAAAAGTAGATTTTACATTACAGTAAAGAGAACGAAAGAAGCTATGCCATGACAGAGATAGATAGATAGATAGATAGATAGATAGATAGATAGATAGATAGATAGATAGATAGATAGATAGATAGATAGATAGATAGATAGATAGATAGATAGATAGATAGATAGATAGATAGATAGATAGATAGATAATTTTTATTATTATTATTATTATTATTATTATTATTATTATTATTATTATTATTATTATTAGCTGTTGTAGTAACAGCATGAATTAATGCTGTATTGATGTATTTTATCATTTTATCTTAAGATTATGCTGTTTTAAATACGTTTTTCTTGTCAAACGCAATTTAACGTTATCACAAGATATGCCTTATATAGTTCTGTTTGGAGAGGAATTTGTACAAATTTAATAAGGTCTTTTCTCCTGAATAATTTTATATTTTACATAGTAGATGATTATTCCATTTATTAGTTATTAAAACAGCAAGAAAATAATGAGAAAAAAATATTAATCCCCATTATATAATGAATTCAAAATCTCTCTCTCTCTCTCTCTCTCTCTCTCTCTCTCTCTCTCTCTCTCTCTCTCTCTCTCTCTCTCTCTCTCTCTCTCTCTCTCTCTCTCTCTCTCTCTCATGTATGGCCCAAAAGACAAAACTATATGGAAATATGTGGAATGCGAGAGAATAAAGAATTTGAGCTGGATAAAATTTTCTACTTGACCTTACACCATGTAACCCAGAGGAATGCGCGATGGTGATTTTGTCCTACATAATTACTTGAAAATAACAGTATATTCATTGATAAAAGGAAGGCAAGTGCACTTAAATTTGATTAACATATTCATTATTTGTAGGATAAAATGATGTTTTAAAATATAGATTGGAGAGAAGTTGTCCTAAAAATTTGTCCTATCCTTTGGATCCTGAAGTAATTGCACAATTATATAGAAAGCACGCCTAACTCGGTGTGTTCTATGCTGTATATTACTGAGAACTTTGCAAGATACGAAACATAATCTGCTTTTGAATAATCGCATTTTATTCGGTTGTTTTCGAGTTTATAGTTATTTTATACAATGATTACGGCCTCAAATTGATTTAGATCTGACACTTTATAAGAGCTATTATTTAGGTGATCTTTTCCAAAAACACAAAAGGTCAAGTTAACGTGCCAGAATCAATTGGTTGCTATAAACATTCAATCACGCGAACAAACAGCTTAAGGGATGGGATTACACACGTTGCCACTGACATCGTTCATGTGCCATTGAACAATAAGAGTGTAACGTCTCCGTTAGGTCAAGTACATATGAACAAATCACTCAACTTTCAGTTTTTATCAACAGCCAGAAATGTTAAATATGCATTCACAAGGTATTTATGTCGAAAGTTACTTTCTGGGGTTTTATATATCCATTTTAGGAATACATGTTTATTTCTGTAACTTGGCGTTCCAGCAAATGTCTACATTGACTTTATATATTGTAAATAAATTGGGGGTCTTTTGGAGTAGAAATTTCGTTTTATTTAGTGCATATATTGTTTTGTTAAAGTATAGTAGGGAATTAATTTGTTAGAGTACTTGATTGTTTTTTTTTTATAGTAAAGATTTGTTTTATTATAGCATAGATTTTATACCTTGTTTTTAATCCCATCAACCAATTGGTTACTTTATGGCTTTATGTTCACAATTTCAAGACAGGATAGTACCTATCAAAGGGCAGAGACAATCCATTTCTATAAATATTTATTGTACGTTACAATCTTTTCCTTGAGAGGCTCCCCCCCCCATTTCAAGATAGCTTTCTGTGTTAATTTGTCACTTTTTTATTGATCATCTATTAAGTCGCTACCCGTAACCAAAATGTCTGCTTCTGTAGCAGAATTCGGGGAATCATTTAAAATCTTAACACTAAATAAGTTCCTATTCAGAATCTCACGTAACCATGACACCAGCAACACTGCACCACCGCCGATAAGTAAGTGCTTCTGCAGTCTGCCAATTTTGTTATGCAAGTTTGGATACCATCCATATGATGACCAGGTATGAATGTTGGGAGTATAAACATAACTTGAAATAATTGGTCTCTTTACTTTGTTTTCCATTAGTTTCGGAGACAAATGTAATGTATATCTTGATTGTAAATCAAATTAAGTATAATGCTCCTTTAAAACACATTAACATATGTTGTTGCAAAACGTTGAATTCTAAATACCCATTGGAATACTAACGTTATCAGATCTTCAGAATCTTAGATGTGTATTGTTTTTCGAATGGTGTATAGCTCTTCAATTCCGTGGGTAAGTAAATCTTCCATGTAGTTCTCAGTCACATAATGCCTAAATAGAGTTTACTGATTTAGAAGAAAGAAAAGAAACAAACAAACAACAACAACAACAAAAAGACAAATGCCACAGCTACTTTGAGAGGTTTATGTAATGTGATGTGATTATGATTTTTAACGTAGTTTTAACAATTTTTCAGTCATATCGCTACGATGTCTGCAGTGTGGCAGTGTGGTAAATTGGTGGCGTTCAAACGCTAAACCAACCCCTTTATCTACGGTACGTTGCTAGGGAAGGACATTTCGCGGTGTAATTTACTCAGTGTGGATGGGTAGAAAGATAAATGCTGATCTCTAAGCAAGTATATTGAAGAAATAAAACAACGAGCCCCCTATCAATGAAGAAATATAAATTTAATCAATTCAACAACAGAATTTCAAATGGAATAAATCACTTTCTTTGCTACAAAAGAAAGAAGAAAATGTACTAACATGTACTCAATAAAAGCAATACAAATTGTCAATTTACTATTACTTGTTAGTAACAGAATGAATACAGTTTTATCATGGCCTACGAGTCGTGATCTTGAGATCATCATCACCCATCTTATCCGGACATCGAATTTTCCGTTCCTTCCTGCACTTCCAACCTTTGTCTAGTCGTCTGGATCCGGGCTCTTGACAGTCGAAATTTGAACGATTTGACGATCGTTTCTTGACCTAGACTTCGGTTTAGGATTCTTCTGATGAATTCTGCCGTATAATTTGCTCAGTTTTTGTTCAGGAATTAGCCAGGAAGCTGTTTCCTTAAATAAATAAAATGCCTCGCAATAGACAATTATTCACCTTTTCCAAGAATACATCTATGTTTGTACATGAACCTGCTCAGATAGAATACAACTTAATTCTGTCGTACTCACCCGTTCACTAATTTATATGTTTACAGAGACGGCCATTACATGTATCCTGACCTTAATTCGGGTCACGCTAGCTGGGAACATTAGCTTCCGCTACCGTTTCACGACCAGAACGTATGTGCCCGTATTTAAGACCCCTTGACGTCTTACATTAATACAGCCTACTGTTAAGTTACAAATGGCTTAGCCCATCAAATCTAAAAATTCTAAAATTGTTTACGTGATCAATTAAATATTCCGAACAAGTATATGAATATACACTCAATACATGGCATTCTATACAGAGATTTAATTCATAAATCTACGAAACATTACCCATCATGTATTAGGCTTAATTCTTTAAAATTCTTACACTATTCTATGTTTTGAATATTCAATTACATGCAATCTTGTCTCTCAATGAATATTCAATTGCATGCAATCTTGTCAATTCTCCCAATAAATTGATAATTAGAAAATCAAAGAATAAAATATCGTTACCAATATTTCACTATAACCCTGAAAATGAAATCATACATACATACATACATACATACATACATACATACATACATACATACATACATACATACATACATACATACATACATACATACATACATACATACATACATACATACATACATACATACATACATACATACATACATACATACATACATTTGCAAATATATTAACAAATGAAATAGCATATTAACATCTGGAAAATAAGATTGCGTACCTTTGCCGTTTGATTCGTTTCCACGAACTTCCAATGTATAGTCTGTCTCCTCTCTGAGACGACTATCTGGCCCCTTACCAAATCACGAGAAATGTACTTTATACGTTCCCGGAGTCGACCTTCCGACTTTTCCCAAGTAAGATTGAAGCCTGAAGCAATGTTTCCCAAGTAGGAACACTAATTCCTTACAAGTGTCACGCCGTTAAGTTTCCATTAACCAATCAGAAAAGACTGTTTCCTAAAATCTTCTACGTACAATTTTGATTGAGAAAACAGCTAATCGTGCCGCAATTAACGTTCCTTTGAACAATCAATTATTGACGTGCTTCCCCTTTTTACCGGTCGATTTTGGGAGAGTGTTATGCCGAAACCCTTGAACCATAACAGACAACTCAGTCAAATTTCGTGACGTGGAACCGAATTTCCTTTGACATTCAGAGATGAAATGAGAATAATCATATAACAGTCTCTAACCCATTCTGCTTTAATTAAGTTGACTTTGGTACAATTCATTTAAACAGTACTTCTAAGAGTTTTCAAAATTTGACACATCACATGCAGTTTATAGTGATGTCTAGCACTGCGGCATCATGCCACAAACATGAAGCTTGATGTTCCACCAAGTCACATTATCCTGACACCAGGCCGACCAGTCCTAACACGGCCTTCTTAAGGCTGAGCATCAAGCGAGGCAGCCGTTATTACCATTTTTGTAAGTCTTTGGTATGACTCGACCGAAGTTTGAACCCACGACCTCCCGCATCCGGGGCGAACGCTCTAATCACTTTACACAAATCACTGAACGATGTGGCGATCACTCGACCATTCATGATCAGTTTGGATGGGTACGATTGTCTGCTTTCAGCTTCTTTGACAATAACACCTTACTGACTGCATTACCATGGTAACAGCACGATTAGTCTCTTTTACCAAACTATGACATCAGTGGTTCATGCATATTCCGTTTGCTGTGAACTTATCATTAGGCACTTTTGTTACCAGGCCGGGTAAATGTTTTTGTGTATTGTCATTGTTTTCTATAATAGTTTTCGGGCATCCAAAATATCTCAGATAATTTCGGTTTATGCCCCTTAAGTTTATGTTACTGGCCAAAATTAATCTAACATTAGGACAATTGACTACGCTATATCCATTCGCCTGGAGTCTATGTTGTGCGCCAAAATAAATCTAACAGTAGGGTAATTGACTCTACGCTGTATATATTCACCTGGAGTTTATGTTGTGGGCCAAAATTACTTTAACATTTGGGTAATTGACACTATGTCTATCCATTCGCCTCGAGTCTATGTTACTGGCGAAAATTAATTTAACATTAGAGTAATTGACTACGCAATATCCATTCGCCTGGAATCTATGTTGTGGGCCAAAATTAATTTAACATTTGGGTAATTGTCACTATTTGTCAACATTTATATTTAAGATCGTAAATATTTAAACGCAGGAAATAAAATTTCCATGTTGATTCCAAATAAACAAAACACAGATAACCAAAATTTGCTATTATCTAAGAGGATGGTTTTGAAATAATTCCTAATAATATAAATGTCATGAGCTGGGTTACTTAACCATAGATTCTTATCTTTAAAGAATTTTTTCTCAATCACTAACCATGCCTTCCTCATTTCGGAATAATTTGATTTGTGTAAGTTTATCATGTGTGGCTTTACAAAAAAGACATAATCAATATATAAGCGTATCGGTCTAATTTACTTTCCTGTCCATCGATGAGTGAGACCGAAAATATTAATCTTGCACATATTTTATATTTATGTGTATGGATGCCGGTTAAATTAATGATGCTAGACATAATTTTAGTAAGTTTTCATAAAATTTAGAGCGTTTTTCTTTTTAAAGTGATATTTTGTACTATTAGAATCAGATTGTCATATACGTTTAACGGCAAATTTAAAGGTATGATGAAATTTTGAAAGCAATACAAAATTCGGGAAAGTACAATCTTCTTTCAATGAACAGTCATTTAAAGTAATAAGTTTAATGCTTATTTAATTTTTGGAAAGATTATTATTTTTTTCTTTTCACAAGATACTTTTAATGCATTGTCAGCTCTAGTGTTTCCGAAATCTTTTTATTTTCTGTAACATTGGCGTGTTCAAAATTTTTATGAAACTTCTGATTTTTTTTTCGTGTTGCGTACTTCCATTCACGCACCTCGTTCTCAGCGTAGAAGGATTTCCTTTGTTATTGTTGCTCTCTTTGTCGGCTCTTGGGGTCAATGAATACTACGAGGAGTGGCCTTCTCTGTTTTCTTTCCTTCCCTTGCCATTGTTTCAGTGAAAACAATCACGTAATTAACGGATCAATCTCTTCTGAATCCGCATTGTGACGGGGTAGATTCGGTTTGTAAGGCTCTGAAGTCTGCTCAAGAAGATTCTAGCAAATACGTGTCCAAAATGTATTGACAAAGAGACGCCACGAAAGTTGTTGCAATCGTTCCTGTCGCTCTTGATTTCATACAGAGTGATGATGCTGGCACCACTCATATACTGTTGCACTTAAACTCTCCAACGCTGACAATAGAGTTCGTGGAGGTATTTGAGTTATCTGGTAGTATGCCATCGTTGTCGGAGATGAATGGGTTACTGGGGAGAGGAGGTACATTTGAGTTTCATCGAGTGGAAGGAATCGCTGATCCTCACTCAATACTCACCTCTCACTACTGACTTCAAACAGCTGTTTGCGCATCGCGACAGGAGCACAAAGTAACACTCTCCAATAAAAATGCCCGGTTTATGGATCGAAAAGTGAATGTGCTTAGAGGGAAACTTTGATTGGCTCATTTTAAACAGCGTGAAAGGTCATGTTAGGTCACAATGGCGAGAACATTTACTGGCTTTCGCAGTAATTTAGGCATATTCATGAGAAACGAGCAATCTCCTCACAGGTGACCCACTTAGTGACTTGTGATGATGCATTAATCTGAGGATCCTTGCCATTCCTAACACCTTATGCTAAACAACCAAATGAATTTTAGTCGAACACTCGACCATTCATAATGAATCTGGCTGGATATGTTTGTAATATTTGCATCCGATTCGATATCTTCTCTGCTTTTTTCCTTTTTCATGATGATTTTCATGCATCCAAGCTATGGCTGGAGTAATTGTGATTGATGCCGTATCCACTCCTCTTCAACGCATGTGTAATCGACAAAAATAAAATAAATATCATAATAATCGATTGAACGCTGTACAAAGGACTCGATTTGAAGCTATTCGCTAAGGAATGTTTTTGTAAATGCGAAGCAGTCTTAATCTACCATCTAGTATGGATTCCCTCCTGTAATTAACATAGAAAGCATGTTATTTCGCTTGTTACGTGCCTCAGTATAAATGCCTTTGTACTGTAACGCTTTCCCGTGGCCACGCATATTGCTCAAGCTGTTAAGTTAACGAGTCATGTTTTACTATGCATTTTTTGTTAGCCTTCCATCATTGCCTTTTTTGTTGATCGATTGTGTACATTAAAAACTTCAAGCATTTTTTTCATCATTGTTCATTTCTTTGAATATTGACTTTCATATATTGTACAGAATCAAATGTAGCAGATGAACATTGCTTGCGCTATCTGTTTATCTCAGACGATTTATATGCTCGCCATCGTTTCCATCCACAACCATCAATGGCGTTAATTTTCTCGCCCACCTACCAATATTAGACTTACGTCTAACTTAGACTAATATCCAAATAAAGCACCGATCTTAGGAGTCGCAGTTTGTCCTTTATAAGGTACTTTTTCATACAATCTGATTAAAATCAGGTCTCCACTCTCCTATTTGAAAATGTGACACCGACCGCATAGGGTCATGTTCTGGTGAATTGTGTTATTGCCATAATAGCTAATTTTATCAGCCAATCAGATAAATTCTTACACCTTTGCGCTTGGGAGACTAAGCAGTATGATTGAAGAGCAATAATGTGTGCCGAACGGTCTAGTTCATTTTCAACGTTCTGAAAGCTAAATTTATATTTGCTAATCCAGAGGTCACCTCTAAGCGGTAGATGTCAGTTCTGCACCTAGGGTAGAGGGCATCTGATTTCAATCAGATTGCTTTTTTCAGAGAGATACCTTAACTTAATATATGAATGCTATACCATGGACTTTACGTGAAGGATATTGATGTCAGTCAAATTTTTGTTGTGCCCACGTTTGTGAATAACCGTCGTTTTCTAGCGTCAGCGTGGTGTCCACAGTGTTGTTATGGTGTTGTTTAAGAATTTTCGTTTACTTGTATTTCATATTTTATACACCCTCGCTAGGTTCTGTTCATACTTAAGAAGATTAATTGTAAAGCACAGTAGATATATTATTTAAACATACTCACTGGAAGTTTTGATCATGGGATCCAGGTCACATACAAAGATGATTTGGGACAACGTTTAGGCTGACGTTTTTCGTTAACTTATGCATTCTTTAATTGTTTTGGTTATTACTCAATATAAATAACTATGAAGCAAAAACAACTAATGCCGAGACACGTTCTCTCTCGTACGTTTCATGTCAGGGTCAAAATAATTTTCATTGTAAATATTAGTCATGGTTATCATTTTCCAGTTCCTTATGTTTTCTAAGTACCTCTAATGTATTTATGTCCATGTTCAGACTCTCTTATTTCATCATTATTGAAGCAAATGCAGTTCATGTTACAACAAACCTTTGCATCCATCTAACAATAGAAGCAAGATACAAACTATTACTGCGTTATGTGTTATTGATATACATGTCTCTGGCATTGCTGGAGTCATACACTGTACAAGTATATACTTACACATATTCAGCTGAAGGACTATGTCATGGGCGAAAATTGAAAAAGAAAGTAAACTGTTTCTCAGGAAATAATCTACTAGATTTCCTTGGAAGCCATACACTAATGGAAAGTAAAAGCATCACTTAGTCATAAAATCTTAAAAAAAGATTGCACGTTTCCAGAATATAGATAGAAAGAATGCATAATGAATCGGTTTTATCAGTTCGTCTCTGCTCATTAATCTCTTGTATTTTATGTTTTTAGGACATTCCCAAATGCTAAAGGCATATGTATCTTTGGTATATGTAAGTGTGTATGAGAGAGAGAGGGGGGGGAGAGAGAGAGAGAGAGAGAGAGAGATTAGTTTTTCGAAATCAAGAAAAAAGTATTTTCCTCGTAATTTTTTGTCAAAATATGGGCAAAACAAATTATAAATTACCGATTGAAAGAGAAGAAAGCTACGGAAATCGAATCAATCAGAGAATCTACCGTTGTGTTCTTACTGCAATGCAGCCTAATTTTTACACAGAATATTTCGTGAGGTTTCATTGTAATAATTGAAAGAGGTAAGTTTTTAAAACTAGTCTTCCGCATCCTTGTTTCTAGTATTATATCATTTATAATAAATAACATAAATTTTTTATATGTTTTTAAAGCAAAATGATATTCGTAAAGGATCATTTATATTCATCATGGACATAATCCAGGTAGATAACGCCAAGATAATGTCATAGTGTTAAATAATGACCTACATGACAATTGCATTCATGACTTCAATTTCGAATTCCAGTTTCACTATACAACGTACACCCGTGACTTTGCAGATATATATATATATATATATATATATATATATATATATATATATATATATATATATATATATATATATATATATATATATATATATATAATTATCCAAAGTCATAGGTGTACGTTGTATAGTGAAACTGGAATTCAAAATTTTAATCATGAATTACGTCTAAAATACAATTTATTCTTACTATTCATAAATCTACGTTGTATATTAAAACGAAATTCATGTACTTTTGACGATGCGTGGAACAAACAATAATTATTGTTTGCCAGATTATACTTATTGCCCTGGAATGAACAGTGGATGATGTTGATATTCGTCGTCATGATCATCATGATGATGGCGAAAACGACGATGTCATTGACGACATTGGTGATAATGAAAACGACGACAACAACAGTGATTAGTTATATTTATTAATGTTCTAATTGCTAGTATTTCTGATGCTGATAATGTCCATGGTAAATATTACGGATGAGAGCGAGGATTAGGAGCTGGCAGAGGAGAAAGGAAGGCCGCTGATGACGGCAAAATATTGAAAAGAAAACCATGACAACGACCATGATTTTCTTCTTGCTGTCGATGGTATAGGATCACTCAGTGTGACGATACTGCTGAAAAGATAAGCAGATTGATGGGGGGGCATGCTATGTTTGCGATACCATAGCCAATAAAGATCATTAAGGTGATGTTGGCGAAGCTAACGACTTCGAAACCGATGAAGATAACAGTTTAAAATATAGACAATAACAATGACTACTCAATAATGAATTTTTGGGGTAATAACAACGGTATTCAACCATTAATATTCCACCTCAATCTTCTGCACTTGAGTTTATTAAACTCGATTAATTTGTATACCCATCTTGAGCAAGGTTTGATTTGTTAACGTATTTCACAACTCTTTTGTTAGAAAGAAGATAGTTTCAGTGTATTAACCCTGGGACAGGGTTCGCAACAGCGCATTTCCTGATAACACAAACAATACTCTTATCTGCCCTTTTACGCAGGACCTTTATTGATCCTAACTTTGATTCATGCGCGGAGAAAAATAGTTCTTTCTTAAACACTCAAGACAGACCATTAATCAAATACTTGAACTTCTGGCCTTCACGTTCTCTACCAATATCGGTGCTCCGGACGAGCCATTAAGTTATAAGACAAGCGTGATCATGAAGTGAATAAACCCTTGTTTGGAATGGCCAAATTGTTGTTGTCCAGCACATGTTATGCTATATATGGTACTTGTATATCTCATAGAGACAGATCCCATGATAATCCGAGAAGAATCGCCTACCCACAGAAAACTACTGACATGATTTCTCACATACCACATTGACCGAGACCGAGACTTGAACCCTCGTAGACAGAGGTGACATGTCCGTTACCAGCAAAGGCCTTGGACTAGACTGAAGTTACGTTTCTGAATCAGATTTCAACGAAGAGCGTTTCTAAGCGCACATATTCATTCTTATTTTACATAATTCAAGAAAAGTATAAAGAACAAAATTCTGAATGTCAGATTTAAATAGTCCCCATGTCTTCCATGATGTATATAAGCTATTACGGGACTTATTGAAGTAAACATGATACGATCCAAAAGCTTTGTAACAACACACATAATGAATTCAATCAGATAACAGCAACGAAAATGAATTCACTCACTTAATATAGTAGCAAGAAACTTTATCAGTTTATCCGTTTATTCTTTCTTTCTTTCTCTCTCTTTCTTTCTTTCTTTCTTTCTTTCTTTCTTTCTTGAATGAATGAATGAATGAATGAATGAATGAATGAATGAATGAATGAATGATTTAAAGTCTGAAGTGCGCAAATATCACAAGATGGCTGATATAGTTAGACATATTTCTTACCGGTGGCTTTATTTTACCAAACAATTACAAAAGCAAACCTCGAATCAACGGACCTGTAAGACAAGCAGAATGAAATGATACTTCTGTATCTGTCAATCAATACGCCAGCTGAAATTGCCCCATCTGTGAACATTGGCGAAAGCTTCAATCTCTCCGTGTGGTTCCAAATCCCTGGTAATCAGGGCAACGCGTTAGATACAGATGTGTATATAAAGATTGTTTCAGAAGATCGACAGCGAGCCATTTTGCATTTATCGCAAAAGTTGTCGAGAAATGCAAATTGTTAACGTTAGTTTTTAAGGTTTACAATTTATTTTTTTTTTTGTTTTTAATGAAGACAAGGCTGGAAGTCTTTATCACGAGAGATAAAAGGGACTAAATTTAATATTACGGTCTCAAAGCACCAATATTAAATAATGTAACCTAAACAAAATATCTCTAAACAGCTAATTTTATGAAACGTAACGAAGCAATTACGAAGGATATTTTACCCAGCAACCATACATACTAATTTAAAAGAGATAATTTCTCCACATGAATTAAAAAGCACAATAACCTGGATAAATTTCTGACCATATATTATTAAAGCGATTGATTATTCATAAACGCCGATAAAAATATTCAAGTATTTGATTATGATATCATAATGCAGAGACATTACAATAGTATGCAGGAAATATAAACACAACATACAATAAGGCGAAATAATCAAAGAGAGAGAGAGAGAGAGAGAGAGAGAGAGAGAGAGAGAGAGAGAGAGAGAGAGAGAGAGAGAGAGAGAGAGAGAGAGAGAGAGAGAGAGAGAGAGAGAGAGATGCTGATGACTGAAAATAAAACCTATTTTTGTAATGCAAATACAATATGTACCTATTTTATAATCCAAGCCCAACAGCAACCTGCACAGATCAACATTTACGACAGGTCTGGGTCTACGCAGTTATGTTGGAGTAATCAGTAGAACAAACAATATAGATCCTGATCTGCCGGCAACACTTACCTTGTATAGCAGTCAGGCGCGTGGCTGTCAATACGTAGATTTTCAGATGAGTACGAGAATTTTGACAAGGAAAAAATAATGCATTTTGAAAGCAATTATTTTAATGATGTGTTAGTATTGCAATCAACCTTGATATGAGAAAAATCATTTACTGATTTCATAACCAGAACATCCACTGAATATACGCAGCCACTTTCGCACTTTTATTTACTCGTGTGTAGCGAAAAACGCTATAGCAATGCTCGAAACCATTTTGTTTTTAACATCAGAGAAGCTATGGATAATAAAACTACCTTAATAGTTAGAACTCTTCGTCCTTGACAAAACAATCAAATTATTTAACGTGGATCAGCAAATATACAAATTATTTAACATTTTTAAAAAAATATCCCAAATTTGTAACACAGTCAAATCCAATATTTTACCAAAATGTTTATTTCCAATATTTAGTCAATAGTTTATATATTGTAATGAACATTTAAGAACAACACAAAAAATGAATGACCTACTTTCTTGTCAATATTTGGGGGGGGGGCTGGTTGTTTAATGCACGCGTCTAGGGGTACTATTCACAGAATATCGATTTATTCCTGAGGACCACACACGGGAATGGCGACAACCTTCTAAATGTAGGGTTTACTTTCCATTGACAGAGTATGTTTCAAAAGCATTAATTGATATATCGCATCCTTCTAATGTATAAACTGAGCAGAAGAATAAAACATTTTTACAACTTTAGTCCTTTTTATTTCAAAATTACATTGTAGTAAACACATTATAATGACGATGTATGCGACTGGTGCAACGACGACAACAATCTTACTAAATTCCACAACTTAAAGATGATCATACTACGACTAATCGTCTCCTGGGCCCATGACGGTCTGTGGCTTTTAGCACCTACCACAACCCCAACCACAACACTTGAAAAAAATATCGCTTCCCTCTAATTTGGTACCTCTTAAAGCCTGTCCTCCTTAAAGAGTTCTTTATTCTCCTACAAGCAAGGTGGACCCTATTCTGACCGTTTCATGTTTCAACCTAGGTCAAACGCTGATGAACTACAGCTGCATTTATTTTCTTCCTCATTCATTCATTCACCACTATTAACCGGCCCGATGTGCCCTCCTGCGTGTTGTTAAAGGAGACAAATGGAGGCAGATACTGCGGGACCACAGAGGGTAGAGTGCTGGACTTCAGGTGGAAATAGTGCGTGTTTGAATCCTACAAGTGGATCGAACTGTGTCGACTACCATCGTACGTCCTTGGGCAATGCGCATGCTCCAACTTCCCGAGAAATACATATCATTCAGACGGTATTATAAAAGAGTATATACTGTATTCAATTGGTACAGAGTGACATGAAAAAAGCTTCGAAGTTTGGACTAGTTGTGTTTGACCGACCCATTAACTCTTGAAGAGATGGCATTTTTTTGACATGTTTGCGCACGTAACTCGTTTGATTTTCTGTTGGTGTAAGGCGAAGTAGAGTTTTTGCAGCTGCCCACTAACATTTAAAGTTACGCAATCGCAAAGCAGTCAATACATTGTCGTTTCGACTCGAGCTATTACCCTAGTTTATATTTGCCGGTTTATCTTAGGAAATACGTTTTGCCGCTTAATTTAATCTTATGTATCTTTTTACGGACAATGGTCAACCGATAGGGCAGTTGTTGTGTAATGCTTAATAAAGAAGTGAGGGAACGCATTGTACTCAAATGCCGGGTGGGGGTGGGGTGGGGTGGGGGTGGGGAATGGCGAGCGCTAAAAAGTAACAGAACACATTAAAACTTAAAAGTAAGGAAACACCGTACTCATATGTTAAGACAGCACTAGTACGTTCCCGTAAGGTATTGCAATCGATGTAAAAAAGGGAACCTAACGAGACCGTAAAGCTGTACGCAAGTATAATAGATATGCGAAGCGCTATTCTCATCGTTTTTGTCAATATGTTGAAAATTATAACTAATTAGACAATGTTTCCATCTACGTCTACTACTAATGGATAATGAAAAAGATGGCAATGTAGAACTGTCATCTTCAATAGCAGTAGTAGTAGTTGTGAAAGACTCCAGATGTGCCCTTGTTATTTGCAAAGCTATCATATCCCCAATATACGTATACTCAATGAATACGAAAATGACCACCGAAAGTGAAGCCATAGCTAAAGTAGTTTTATTGTTTGTTGCTATTGTTCTTGTTGTTGTTGTTATGGTTTCAATTGTCATTATTCAGCACGTGATAGGCTATATATGGCGGCCAGTATATTCGGTGGAGGAGAAACCCGGGGAAAAACCACTGACCACGGAAAGCTATTGATATGCGACGAGCTTTCTAAGGGTGCCCACGATGGTTGAATCTAAAACTCGAGTTCACATGGCCAGAGGTGAGATGTCAATAATCTGTGATGGCATGCGCCTTGGACCATTCGGTCCCTGGGGCCCCCAGAGTAGCGTTGTAATATAAACGGCAATGCCATTCAGTATTTAAAACCGATGTGCCCTTGAAGAGACAATGTTGCTGAGTACTCTGAGCTGATGATTTTCATTGCTCAATTATCGTCCTCTTACATGGCCGGTTATAAACATTGTCTTTATCTACATGAACCATTATAGTCACTCAAATTGTATTTATATACATGGCCGGTTATAATCATCCGGATTGGCATTATGTCAAAATTTAATTCAGCGATCAACTTTCATATTTATTTCATTTGCATGCAATTCAATATTGAAAATAGTAATTTTTGTTGTTGGGCTTAACGCCATTTTTCAGCACACGATAGGCTATTCATGGCGGCCAGTATTAATGGGGGAGGAAGAAACCGGGAAATCACCGGAAAGAACCACCGACCCACGAGAAGCTACTGGCAAGCTTTCTCATATATCCACATTCGCCGAATCCTAGGCTCAAACCCACGTAGACAGAGGAGAGATGGTAGTGATCCGTAACGGACAGCGCTTTAGACCACTCGGCCACTCGGGGCCCCCGAAACTAGTAATAAATTACAGAGAATATTTCCTCTCATTAATAATGAGTTAGAGATAGTTAACCTCTTTCTTTCCTTTAAACCAGTGGTTCCCAAAGTGGGCGCTAAGGCTCGCTCGTGGGCTGCTGGATTGCCGAGGGAGGGGGGTTATGCTGAATAATGCTTGTTACGGTTTAAGGTACGAGGGCGCTGAGAATAACCAAGGGGCGGTTGCCCACACATTTTTGGGAACCACTGTTTTGAACTAATAATAATGAATTTTTCATAACTAATATGATACTCACATAGGGTTCCTATTCTATCAGTGCAGCTATGCAGTAGCGCAGTAACTGGGGTGGGGGACGGGGAGATTGACCCATGCGCCAGAGGTCTTAAGTGCGCTAAAACCACGGGTGCCAGAGGCATTGGGGCGCAAAACCCCTTTGGGTCTTCATCGTCGCTCCAGATGCCATTTAACTTTAGTACGCCACTGTAGATATACAAATTAGAAAGTTAAATATATATAGAACATCAAAACTATTTAAATTAACACACATTACCTCATTGAAGCTTTTCGACCGTCAACACGTGTATTACCTTAGGAAAGGTGAGTCACGGTAAAGATTTAATGACGGTCAGTTTTGGTGTGGTAGTAAAGGTTAATTTATCAGCCCGTAACGCCAGTCATAAAATGTAAACAGTGAGAAGATATCACGATATATGAAATTACATTTTATCAGGAATATGATACAACTGTATTCACAGGCGTGACATCAAGAGATTACCGTTATCGGTCGATTCTAACAATAAGTTACACTCGAAAAATATTTTCAAGGATTTCATGTTTTATTAACGCTCGTAAACACGACAAGTTAGGGATTAATCGGAAAGTGTTTGAAGGTTAGACAGTAGTATCTTTTACTGACTTATTTTAATGTTAAATATATAATATGGTATTATTCAATATAAATTTGAAACAATAATAATAATAATAATAATAATAATAATAATAATAATAATAATAATAATAATAATAATAATAATAATCGTCATTATCATCGCCGTATAATGACAAGAAAAAATTGATTATGATGGTGAAGATGTAGACTAGGATCAAAGCAGTTTAACAATAATAAAAATTCGATGGAATCGCGCGTGTGTATGTGATGTGATTGTGTGTATGTGTGTGTATGAGAGAGAGAGAGAGAGAGAGAGAGAGAGAGAGAGAGAGAGAGAGAGAGAGAGAGAGAGAGAGAGAGAGAGAGAGAGAGAGAGAGAGAGAGAGAGAGATTGTTACTCATTCTTGAGAGGTTTCATTTCACGATCAAAATCCGACTATTGTTGTTGTTGTTAATATTGTTTGGGGTTTAACGCCATCCTCAGGGCAAGATGGGCTATACATGGCGGCCACTAAAACTGCTAGAGGATGAATCCGTGGCACATCACAGGACGAACACCACCGACCCACGGGAAACTACTGACAGCTTTCTCCGATATCCACATTAGCCGAATTCTAGCTCCGAACTCACGCTGATTGAGAAAACCGAGTAGTACACGAGCGGTAAATTTATACAGCACTTTATGTGCGGTCGACGTTTGTTTGAAGTAAATGAATATTTGCTTTATTTTAACAAGAGTCAAAACGTTTTGAATACCACTATCATTCATGACATAGCACATTAATCCTCTACTTAGTCTTTCCTTGGTTTATTTTTATACTGCATGTATGGCGACTATCGATTGGCGCACTGGCTGGTCACGTGCTCAATTAATACCGACAAAGCTGACGCGATACACATTGCCTGTTAGTGTGTATTGGCAGATACACCGATCAGGCAGTGTAAATGTGTACTCTATAATATCCCGTTTTTGCGGGTTGTATTTCAAATGTTTGGACTTGTTTCATATGAAACTGTTCAGTAAACAGTGTAGGATAGGCGTTAATGTACACGTTTCATTCATTCCAATGTGCCGTTTACTTGTCTTTTGTTAAATTTCCACTGAACATATAACGGTTGTGATTTGTTAAACCTGCTCTCTTTTGTTGCAGATGCAGCGAGTCTTTCACAGTATAGGATCGTTACGCTAGACAAAAATTTCTTGGAGGCGTTTCGGAAGGAATAAATTAAATAAATTTTTATCAAAAATGACCGATCAAGAAAAGGACTGTGCAAAGAATCTTTTAAACAATGGTATGTCGAACACAAATTCTGTATCACCGAACGCTTTGAAACGGATAAATCGTTTTTTAATTGGATTGACAGTGATAGTGATCATTGGAGATTTCATTTTGATCGTGGTATTTGCAGTTCTCTTTGGAAATTTAAGGCACGATTTAGATCACCATACTCATAAACCGAAAGTAGGAGAACAGATCAACAAAATACTGAAACGCGAGGAACTATGTCTCCCATGCGAACAGATTCGTTTAGGACCTAGCTTAGAAGAAGACATAATGCTAGATGCTTTCGTCAGAAAGCATAGTACAGAAGGGGAACAAGGGGAACAGTGTTGTGTAGAAACCCCCTCCCAGCTCCTTCGAATGTTGGAATTGGTAAGTGCATACATGATACAATATTTGATATTAAAATGTCTATTGTCTTAAATGTTGCTAAATGTTTTTTTTATTATTTTCTTTAAGCAAAGTAATGTACGAGCAAATTTTATCTATTGTGTTGATTTCTTCTTTTACAAATTACAATGACAAATGAACTGACAAGTATTAAAAGGTATAGCCTATTACAGTCTTACAAGGTATAGCCTCTTACAGTGTTTGTATTCGTTTTCATAGTATAATTTTGTTTTTATGTTTCTCAGGTGATGATATTTACTATCTTCTCTAATTCATGAATAAAACCGCTCCAGTGGCTTAGTGGTTAGAACGTCCGCCTCAGATGCGGAAGGTCGTGGTTTTGATCCCCCGATGAGTCATACCAAAGACTTACAAAAATGGTACCAATAGCTGCCTCGCTTGGTGTTCAGCATTAAGAGATCGGCCAGGTGTCAGGAAAATGTGCCTTGATGGGACATCTTGCTGCAGAGACGACGTGATGTCAGAGTTCTAGACATCTATATAAAATGCCGCACTGCAGACATCGTAGCGATACGACTAAAAAATCTTTAAAGCTACATTAAAAACTCAAAAGAAACCCCACAATTTATGAATACTTTTAACAGTTTATTTTTTGCTCTATACTATAATGAATATACATAAATAATGTGCCTCGATTATTCTCAAATGAGATAGTTACCTGTTTGGCAATAGTATTGGATTCATTGTTATTGAAATAGGGTGCTATTCAATTGATGAACGCTGTGTTCTTAAAATTTGTTCTACCTTTATGACATACCTGATTTAAAAAAATAACACCAAAAAACCCAACAAATATAAACAAACAACACCAACAACAATAACAACAACAAAACAGATGTCTCGAGCAGGAACCAGCCTGATTTGTCGCACTAGTTTGATTGTGCAGCTGTACTACACAAAGGACGCTAGTGTCTTATTTGAATATCATAGGACACAAGTTCAACAAGGTAGCATTGATTTATGTTTTAATTTTGGAACAAATGCGTCCGATCTAATTTTAGATCCATTCTTATCTCATCATATCTCTGTATCGTTTTACAGAATACGTATTATCGTAAAAATATTGACCCTAAAAATGTTATAGAATTCGTCCGGACTATGGAACATCTTCGAATGTATGTACCTTTGTGTATGTATGCATGTAGGCGTTTATATATATATATATATATATATATATATATATATATATATATATATATATATATATATATATATATATATATATATATATATATATATATATATATATATTAAGACCGTATATGACCAAGTTATATATATATATATATATATATATATATATATATATATATATATATATATATATATATATATATATATATATATATATATATATATAATGTCTACACAAATTATTTGTCATTATGTCTATGCCAGAATTAATAATGACATTTTCCATAGGTGAGGAAGAGATATAACCTGAAAGTTATATGTTCACAACAATAGTGTTTTGATAGACTTGAAGTGATATTACCAATGTATTCCTATATAGCGCCTGTCCCTCCTTCGACAAGTACAGTGTAAGTTAAATTTAGCAGCTGTCAGTAGCCTGTAATTGGTTTTCATGCTATACAGCTAGTTCTCGCAGTTAGCATCAAACAACAGCCTTGCACGTTGTATTGTTTTTCTTTCCACAAGAAGAACGAGCGAGTAGTCTGAATGTATGTATGTATGTATGTATGTATGTATGTATGTATGTATGTATGTATGTATGTATGTATGTATGTATGTATGTATGTATGTATGTATGTATGTATGTATGTATGTATGTATGTATGTATGTATACATGCATGCATGTATGTAGGTATGTAGGTATGTAGGTAGGTCAGCATAAACCGTCATATATTGTGCCATGTTATTTTACGTTGAAGTAGGTCACTATCTCAAACAATGTACGCAAGACAAAAATGTTCAATCATGCTGTTGTTATTGGTATAAGTTTGAGAGAGAGAGAGAGAGAGAGAGAGAGAGAGAGAGAGAGAGAGAGAGAGAGAGAGAGAGAGAGAGAGAGAGAGAGAGAGAGAGAGAGAGAGAATTCGAACTATCGCTTTTACCCGTAATTTTTACTAATTTTAATGACCTTACCAATTCCGCCTCAAGGCAAATGGAAAACATCATTTTGCCAGATGGTGATGTTACAAGAAGCAATAGATAATGAAAGGTCGTCCGTGTTAAACGGATTTGAACACAGGTAGATGTGCGACTCAGACAATATGTACACAAAATATAAAAATTCACGGTTGGATCAAAATAAAAATTAAGTCCAAGTGATTGTGGTTTGGTGTTCTTACGGCTCGTCAACACACATAGGCTGTTTAGTGTCGAGACATTTAGTGTTCGACATGCGGATGAACTAAAATCACGTTGCTTACAGGGGCTACGATATGCATTTGGGTTTTAAAGAGATTTGTCATAATCGTCCCAATATTAACTCTTATCGAACCAAGCACATAATAGGTGTATCTCAGATTCTGTGCCACACCGTTATTGTTTTTGCCAAGCTAAACATCTCCGTCCTTATACATTCCCGTCGTCCTCGTTTAACCACGTATGAAATATTTTCTGTTTGGACCAATCATATATATATATATATATATATATATATATATATATATATATATATATATATATATATATATATATATATATATATATATAGATAGATAGATAGATAGATAGAGAGATAGAGAGAGAGAGAGAGAGAGAGAGAGAGAGAGAGAGAGAGAGAGAGAGAGAGAGAGAGAGAGAGAGAGAGAGAGAGAGACTTATTTTGAGGGGTGATAGCTTTCAAGGTTTGATTTGCGTCGGCATACGCGTCCGCAGGTGTTTGTCAATTTTCGCCGTTTAACTGAGAATATGTTTTATCTCCGGGTTGTAAGATACTGCACTGTGGCAATAGGAATTGCTAAGTTTAGAAAATTCTTTTTATATGATACATCTATTTACATTTAGCTGTTTACCAATCAACTTGAGGTGTTGATGTTCCTCGAGAGAAAGATTTATAAAGGATTTGCTCGTATTCTTTGCAAAGAAAAATAAACCGTTGTTATCGGATGTACAATGTATGCTAATATCTTCCCTTGAGCAGTGAAGTAAATGTTACATGCCACTGGAACAATCGGCGTAATCTTCACTGCCTTGTACGCTGAGTTGAATTTTTATTAGTATTTGTCTTCTAATTTATGCATGAACTTGAGGTTGGTATTCGTCACGCGCGCGACTTTTTTTCTTTTTCACCATCAGCAATGTATAAATATTAAAACCGGTTAAATTCCACACAAAAAAGTTACTTATATAGACGGAGAAGCTCGTTTTTAATGTAATGTTAGAATCCCATTCATTTCTAATTAATTATGTTAACAATGTGGTTTCTCAAGTGCATCATCATTCATGAATCATTGATGACCGTCATTACTATATTGTAATATAAAATGGGATGGAAATTTGACATGGTTTTATCTAAAGAATTTTAAAAAGCAAACTTAAAAAATACAAACTCTGATTTTGAGAATTAGAGAAACATAGTAATATCTATTAAACATTAATGTAAACGGCCTACCGTACACAATGCCCCTTGAAATACCTACTAAAGTAATATATATATATATATATATATATATATATATATATATATATATATATATATATATATATATATATATATAATAGACATGATTGACAGAAGGACTGATCAACAAGATAACTAGATGTACATATATATAAAAGAGCGTGCAATTGACAAGTGCAAAATAGGACAGTGACTTCAAACTTCTGATAATAATAGCAACCTCAATTACTTTTTTATTTATTTTACTAGACTGTATCTTTACGTTATATCTCAAAGTCAAGTCGGAATAAAATTGGAAATATGATATTGTTTTATATTGGAATTTAAGCACAGCTAGATATACAAAATACCACTCCTTAAATGTAAACGATACATATTCAGTAGCAAATTTGATTAAATTATTGTATCGCGAAATTTATGTTAGACTTTATTATGATATTAAAAGTGAAATTTTTCTTATATAACAATGGAAACAAATAAACAAGTTCCCATGCAATTCTTTATCCATCAATCCTATCAACCAAAGAACCTATTAAAACCATCAGTTATAGAGCCTGGGTGATGATAAATTTATCAACTAATCTTTAGGAATACGACGGTTCTTAACGTCTCTTCCTCTGTCGTTGCGTTAGAACGCGTTTTCATATATTTTCAAAGCCTTGCATTTCTTTAGTTTTCAATTTACTTAGATTTAATTTGCTTTTTTCCACACGGATAATTGCTATTTTCTTTATGAAGTATGATATTTTATAATATATTGAAAACCCAACAAAAAGCAACAACAAAATAAAACCCAACGAAAAAAGAAAACAAAACAAAAACATATTCTTTGTGGACATCTAGAAGTATATTTACCTTTAAACGAGTGGGGCGTCTTAAAAACCCGACTTCTCACCCTAGGCCTCTCATTCTGTAAGTAGTGTTTTGGCAGGTCAAACTTTTAACCTTGAGTGAGTTCCTGTTTTATGTAATGCATAAATCTTGTGTAAACTAGGTTGCCTGCTTCACTCAATATCATCTTGTAACATCTCGTAATTTCTCTCCGTGTAGAGTCGCTACGGACTTTGGCACGAGATGGTCACGATCATTAAAATGGAGAATCAGATCACGATTAATTTTACTATACATTCTCTCAATTTCTTTCTCAATACTGAACTTTCCATTTATCCAAATGATAATAAATCATGTTATTCTCAAATACCTACCAAGATAAACTCATGCTGAAGTTCTAGTCATTGGTTAAGGGGGATTGTTTTTTTCTGAGAGGCTGGACTATAAAGAAATCTCCGTTACAGATTTCACGACCCGATCATCATCAATAGCCCATTCATTACTCATTGTGCACTATCGCCGAATTGCATACAGACAAGCACACCTTAATGCTCCAGTTTGAAAGAATAAACAATTACCTTTAATCAACACAAAAAAAATGCGTAAGTCTAACTCTTGTACCACCATCAAGCAGATACAGGACAAAATGGTCTAAATTGTACTGGGACTAAAGCAATGAAAATCATGTTCAGCGACATCTCCATGCAAACCACATTAAATAGATTTAGCGGATGCCCATGAAAACTTTCATTTTTATAATTTACGTAGCTGATGCCTTCTTAATAGACAGTCGATATTTTCAACTGCATGCTTTGTCTGGAAAGTGCTTTCATCTAGCTTGATAGTACGTCATTTAAAGTGCACCTCTCGTTTTTTTTATTTCGAAAATATCAAAGATCTATCGGCGTTTCATGGTGTGTTATCGAATAATCACTTTTGAATCACGGTTGTCGCTTCCATTTTATACGGACTTATCTCTGCTGTGATCGATGGAAACAAAACTGCTCCATGTAAATGATGAAATACTACCGCTGTTTTACTTCCATTATCTTGGCTAGTTGTTAGCTTGAAAATCAATTCGTCAGGGGAATCTTGCCTTAGAAAGCTATTAAATATCTGAAACATGGTATGCTGTCTATCGTATCAGTATACGATTAACTCGAGGATGTCCCAGGGATTGGTCATTATAAGTGTGCGATGAAAGTATCGTAGATACAGCTAAACTATTAAAATTGCACGGTTCAACTCTTGTTGAGGGTTGCCTTAACTTTCTGTATGACTTGACTATTTACAATTAGATGTCATGGAGAGAGGCAGTATTTCCCAGCATCATCAAAAAGTTTGAAAAATATCCTTCCTGTGTTTTGTAGACAAAATACCCAGCTATAATTGTAGTTAGAGCTATGTACCCCTACAACGTTTTACCTCGGTATTTATGAACACACAAGAGTCTCAGTTATATTAGGAGTCAACAATTTAATGTTCTGAGAAGTCTTGCTCAGATTTATAGCAAGAAAGAAACCATACTGTATTCATTATATTATCTGAAAATGAATTAGTTATGGGATAAGAGAATATATAAAATCCCATCTGAAAAAAAAATCGCAGTTCTCCACATTCTTCAAGAAATTAGATTGTCAGTGCCTTATAGTAGATAAATTTGTTGTTTGTGTTAGTTTTTGTATAAATTGCAAAATTAAAAGATGTAACTAAATCCAGTTGATTAGGCTAACACTATAGCTGACACTATAAAATACATCGAACTGACATTACGTAGATTGGAAAAAATATAGAAATATAGACCATGACCTACAATGTACTGTCTATACCATTGACCCAATTTTCAGCGAAACTCCGAGCAGGGTGCTAACAACACCCGTGAACGGAATTATCATCAGAAAAGGTTAGTAAACATAAAACATACTGACTCGTCAAATGAGAAAGTATGTAGCGGACTGGAACAACTGCACTTCTGAAAATCTTAAGATGATTCTTAATCTTACAAAAGAATACATGTTCTTCAAACATTAATATACGCTAGAAAATGACTAAACCATTATATTTTGTTTGTTTTTCAATCGACTCCCCCCCAAAAAAATTTGGATTTGAATGGAATATTTTTCACCACATTCCATTTGGACCCACATGGATATATATATATATATATATATATATATATATATATATATATATATATATATATATATATATATATATATATATATATATATATATATATATCACATGTCAAACATGTAATTAAAGGATCATGAGCAATAGTATGTATGTAATAATCAATAATTGTTTGTGACAAAACCGCTGTTTTGAGTGTTTATATATATATATATATATATATATATATATATATATATATATATATATATATATATATATATATATACTGACTAGGCTTAAGTACAGTTTAAGTATATATATATATATATATATATATATATATATATATATATATATATATATATATATAGAGAGAGAGAGAGAGAGAGAGAGAGAGAGAGAGAGAGAGAGAGAGAGAGAGAGAGAGAGAGAGAGAGAGAGAGGACAATTACTCGAAAAGTTCCGTTGTCTCCTTACTAATGGACAGGTAAAGTGAAAACGTACCGTGTTAAGGATAACCCGCGGTATACTGGTAACACCGTGCATGTCTATTATATGTTTTTATAATTTTCTCGCGGTAAAAGAAACTGTTTTGGTTAAAAAGAAATCGAAGTACCCTCAACCGCATCCCCTATTTCCTAGGCATGCTGATGGTGTGGACGTCAGAGCAAAGATGAAAGACATCGTGTTTACCTCGCCTGGATAAAATGCATGTACATTTCTTTACAATTGATCCCACCGATCTGTCTAATGGGACTGAGGAAAGAGTACTATTTCTTCCTCGATTCATATGCCTTGAAAATTATTTCGCTGTTGTAAGATGTCAGAAGATCCAGTTATATAGACAAGTGTGTTGCAATAAACATATTCGGCAATATTTTCGATGCAATTCAAAATATTTTTACAAATCATTTTTGTATATCCCCCTACAAATGGGATAATGCGTTTCATATATATATATATATATATATATATATATATATATATATATATATATATATATATGTGTGTGTGTGTGTGTGTGTGTGTGTGTGTGTGTGTGTGTGTGTGTGTGTGTTTTGTCAGTGGCGTGTGATCGATTTAAAACGAACAGAGAACAAGACCATATTCTGCAATCACTTGAACATATGATTTTAAATTTCAAGGGCAAAACAGTATATGGTTATAGCCATTACGACAACAGTAGGTATATTGTTACAACATTTAGTATTTCTTTGCATTTGTTTAAAAGCGATTCAATACCAATGAACCCGACTCTGTTGCCAGATTGCCGGGATCTGGCAACTCTGCTGAAAATGTCCATACGTTTGGTATCACCGTCCGTTCTGTCATTACATGTCTAGCTGCGGACCTGTAAACTCGTTTTATTTCGAGTACAACACTGCGTAACTCAGAAAAAGAAATTTTCACTCTAGAAACAAACATTTTGAAATAACCAGTTATTTCTTGATTAAGCTACTTTGCTATAGACATGTTGAAATGTGACTTCAATGTATTTCAGTTTTTTTTTCCTGATCCATGGAAATCTCGATGAAAGTATTATAAGGATGGGCCGTATAACAATCTAATTGAAATCAGATATCCACTGTCCAACGTGAAGATATGACAATGACCACTTTGAGGTCATGTTCTGGTGACCTTTGAATCAGCCAACGGAAATGCAGCTTTCAGAAATTTGAAATTGAATCAAATCATTCGGAACACGTTGATGCTCTTTATCCATAGTACTCGGTCTCCCAAACGCCAAGGTATAAGACTTCATCTGATTGGCTAATAAAATCAGAGAGTATTGTAATAACACGAGAGAGAGAGAGAGAGAGAGAGAGAGAGAGAGAGAGAGAGAGAGAGAGAGAGAGAGAGAGAGAGAGAGAGCAACCTGTTATAGCTTGAAATGTCCAGATTTTATAGTCTGATTTCGTCATTTTCGAGCCTTGTTTTAGCGTTTCTTTACAAAGACGCATTTTGCGTTGGTTTATTTTTTTTAAAAAAAGCGTTATACAGGTTCACCAATCAAGAGTAAAATGCTTGCACGCCGTTCATGTTCTCATTGAGAAACGACTTTATCTTTTCAGTTCGTGGAACGCAAGTACAGACAAGAAATGGCGAAGGGTAAGCATACACTTGTTTGTTATCCGATGCTTAATAATATTATTAGTGACAATTCTTCATATTGTCTGCATCATTAAACAGCTGTATGTTAGCTACATGCACATCTGTTAAATCACATAAACAACTTCCTTTCCTTCCTCTCTCCGACTATTTATTATTTGTTTACCACGGTCGTTATGTGAGTGGATATGACCTTTACAGCTTCTGGGTCAAGAGTTCAGCGTTCACCCTTTAAAATGATTTGTTGCATGAAGTAGGCATTGGTACACATGTTAATTCATGTTCATTTCAGTTGACAGTACCGCTTGATATTGTATAATGTCTTATTTTGCCCTTAATTAGGAAGTAGGTTAAGTCTGTTTTGTTTTAAGGACGAAGTAATTTATACGGCAGTTTGAATAGTGGCGCCTTAAATGTCCCGAAATTTAATTTCTACACAAATTCGGTTAAAAGGTCTTTTGATATTTTGCTTGGCCTTGCTTTCAGGTCAAGTGTCTCTATGCTGGTGTTGACCTTTCTCGGTCGTACATCAACAGTTGTTACCACTCTGAGTCTATATTTATCACTGTATCAGATTTAGATTAAAATTTGACCAGCGGCTTTTATCGTCAAGATCTCGGATGAGTTTTATAACGAGCGAAATTCATGAATAAGTGTTGTTTACATCTGATTGATTTTGCCCAAATTTAGAAATTGGGCTTGTCAAATAAAGATAGCAAATTACTTAGATAATTAGATCATTAATATTAGTAACTCGTTCTTGCATCAGAAATTCATAGATTGCTTAGATTCTGGAAATCATATTTCTAATTGAATTATATCTGTTGTCGAAGATAACCTTGCGTAATCAGAATTTTGCAAGAGTCCACGATGAATGTAAACTATACATATTAATCATGTACATATTTGAAAGAGTTTATTACCACTATGGAAACCCATGGTTCGCATAACCTTGCAAACGCCATCAATTTCAGGAGTTTCCTTCAAAACCTTTGGAATTTCACAAATGTTTGTTTTGTCCTTGAAAAGTCTGAATTTATTGCAGAGCTCCATGAATTTTACTTTAATCCCATTAAGATCATATGCGGGGACAAAAACAGCAAATCTGAGTAAAACATAATTTTTTCAGTTAGAAAGTTTTGTTATTTATCTAATGTCCAAAATTGATGAATTGTTGTTGAAATATAATTTTGAATTGTGTTTTAATTTGTGTTGATCAACAGTTAGCAAAAACGTATATTATCGATTAAATTTCAGTTAGACAAAATACTCATTAAAAACTTATGAAATTCCTTGAGAACTCATTGAAAAGTCATTTAAAACAAAAACGAAAATTTAAAGCACCATTTGTTTTAAAATCCAGGTCTGTATGCTCCAGATAATCCGGTTTGGATTAGATTTGGAACGAGGCCTTGTAAAATAATTTCAAAATATATAGTTAAATGGTGAACCATTGTGAAATGTAACTGTGAGCAACAACGGCCGCTTGGGCCTCTTCTTGCTTTCTTTTTCACGATTAACTGAATTTTAGTTGTATATATTTCTGTATGGTATGTTGTGACTTTTATATCTTACTTGAATTAAGACGTTTATGTCAGTTTCGAACAAATCTGGACGTGACCATGTGATTAACATTGAGAAGAGTGTCTTGCCTAGTGGACTTAGCAAATGTGTGATGTATTTATTACTTTATGGACAATCTTATTTGACAACTCAAAGGTATTGTTTTTCTGATGAGTCGATTTGGTAGACAATAGCTTAGTTTCTGTGAAATGACCATTGAATCGATTACGTATTCTGTGATTGGGTTTGGTTCAAATTCGGTTCTAATTCCTTTCCACTGTTGTGAAGTTTTGACGTTTTGAAGCAAAGGCCACTGGTGTTTGGCAAGACATCATATATATATATATATATATATATATATATATATATATATATATATATATATATATATATATATATATATATATATAAGGAATTATTACTCTATAATCGAACGATCAGCAATAACTAGATCGCCTTCATCTGGGAAGAAAATAACGTGATCGCCTTCATTTGAAATATAATCCACAAATACAGCGACCTGTCATTGTAGTTTTTAGAGGCTGCCGTCTTCAGTACTGTTTCTCACATATTTCCCAACAGCCGTACGAGATTCGTTTTTCACAGCATTGCATGAAATCAACGGGCTTTAATGATACTCGTTTTTATCAGCTAAGGACCATATCAAAGTTTCCGTTAGATAGAGCCTTCACAGCTGGCGCAGATATTGAATAATACATTCCGTTCATTTATATGATTCTTACGCGGGTATTCGGAACAGACTATTTAATGCCTTGAGAGCATATTCTCCACAATGACCTCATAGTTTTAATCCGTAATTCTTACATGGTTGATGTATTAGTGGATTGGTATAAGCATGTGTAAAATTCATTAGCAAGACATTCTATTTCACCACAATTTAAATATGCTGTTGTTTTCTTTCCATAGACAACCCGTACACCCAACAATAACTTTAAGTCAGTGCGACATATCCATGATGTTGGTTTGTTTTTAACGTAAATAAATCTAAAATGTCCTTTTTTATATTTTCCGTTTATTTTCAACGTTCTTCTACATTTTTATCATTACATTCGGTATAATGCACCTTTTATTTTTGAAGGAATTGTACCGGTTTGATTATAAGGAGACATTTTCCCGTCGTGTTCTTTTTACAAGGCTTTAATATTTCACGCGTATTTATTCATGAGATGAAATCCTAGAAATTGGCAGTTGTGATATAGTAAAATCAGTTTCCATCAAAAGAGAGAGAGAGAGAGAGAGAGAGAGAGAGAGAGAGAGAGAGAGAGAGAGAGAGAGAGAGAGAGAGAGAGAGAGAGAGAGAGAGAGATCTTTGAGTCTTTCGTATGAATGTACATTTGATTAGAACCTCTCTACGGGTAAACATTTATATAGATTATAGCGTCCTCGTTTAGCGTCCTCGTTTTCAGTTCTTTCTAAACCACTTATGTTTCACTTTTTTTACATGAATTTAGATCATACCAGATATAAAACAAAATTAATTAATTTATATACCGAGTTAGTAATATCTTCTATATGACAAGTTGGAACGTTAGGTGTCAGAACCGTAAAATGAAGGATAATATCTGTTCAGATGTCGCTTTTATCAGTAACGTAAAAGTACGACAGTTAAACAGTTTATTACTCGATGTTGGCGCTTCTTATATTAGGCAGCCGTATGGAGTCCAATTTTAGACGAGGAAGATTCAACAATCGAGAATATATTTGTTGTTTTTTATTTGTTGAAAATTTAGGATTTGCACAAAAACTTATGTCGAACCTGGTGTTAATAGGAGGCCGAATGTCCCAAGTTTTGAGTATCCATTTTTAACATCACGTGACTTTTTAAAACTTGTAGTATTTACTGACCTTTTTTTCTGATTAAGCGATATCGTCTCTATACCAGTCAATCAACATCCATTGATAATAACAAACTTGGCCTCTTCAATCGCATGAGTCGCAAACAATTTTATGCTGTGCCAAAGTTGTAATATTGTTCAATGATCAACGTGGCATTCTCTTTAATGCCTATCGATCTCATCTCCAGGAAGCGATATGACGATGCACTAGGAAATGCTTTTAGCAGCCCGAGAAAGAGCTTGTATCAATGGTTATTACCAATGTAACATTTCATATAAGATTCCCTTGATTATGCGAGTGTTTTCCCCACTGTCATGTACAAATATAGGATGGATATGTCAGGACATGGCGCTTTTGGTTATGATGTTGTATTTCTTTCTTGGAAATTAGTTGGGGATTTTTACGTTCATTGAAACGGCGTAGTCTTTAAACGTTGGAAAGCATTATTCTACAGCACTTGTTTTAACATTGACGTTATTAACATATTAATAGCCTACAGTACATGCAAGAAAACAAACCGCCCCTTCTTTGTCAAGTCTTCCAAATGTGTAGGTTCTTTCGTGTAGACCTTGTATAGATTTTGTCCTATCAGACAATAACCGAGCTTTATATGACATTTGTTATCTGTCTTGAATCGATGGTAAAGGAATTAAATTTTGTACACTTTTACATTTTCACTATAAGATTTGATGCATTCCAGATTTGCATTCTTGTGTTCAAAATCCAGTTTACTTTTATATATGTTCATTGTTACTTTTTCTTGGATAGCTCCGTTGGGCCTAAGTGGTTAACGCCTCTAATGCGGAAGGTCGTTGGTTCGAACTCCAGTCGTGTCATACCAAAGACTTATTAAAATGGTGCTAGCATATGTCTCGTTTGGCGATCAGCATGAAGAGGTTAGTCTTAGGACTTGTAGGCCTGATGTCAGGATAATGTGACTGGGTGTGACATCATGCTACATGTCTGCGGCATGATGCTCCAGTGCTAGACATTATTATAAACAGCCATCCTGCGGATATCGTAGCGATATGACTGAAAAATAGCTACGTTATAAATTTTTTTAAAAACACACCACATCACACATATTGAAATTATAAACGCTTGTATCTGAACGGAGAGTTACATGGTGCAGCTTAATTCAAATTAACCAGACATTCAAACATGTTAACCTTTTATGAGTTACTTGAGAACTTGGTACAATTTTTATTGTATTACGCAAGTGTCTAAGGACACCCAAAGATATTAATGTGGCAAAACTGTGTACGAACACGAGATTATCTCACTTTTGTAACAGTGTAACATTATTAGTGCAATATTTGCTATTATTGTCATTTGTCCCCAACAAATTCTGTTGTCCTTACCTTTATAAGGTGAGCGACAAAGTGTTTCCTTGCTGTTGTTATCCTGTTTGTATCTCTGAACGTTTATTGGTATGTATCTTTTACGAGCTGACCGAAAGATAAGAGAAAATAACGACCCATGCATACAATTATTACAGTTAGCCACCCTTCATGTTGATGTAATTATGTGCCCAAACACATTGATTGTCGGCTTGATTTAGTTGCCACAATTTTGCGATTAGTCCAGTAGGTACAGTCTGGAATACCATATTACCTTCCTCCCCGACCCCCCCCCAAAGCAAATCATTTAGCACGAAGCATATATATATATATATATATATATATATATATATATATATATATATATATATATATATGTATGTATGTATGTATGTATGTATGTATGTATGTATGTATGTATGTATGTATGTATGTATGTATGTGTGTGTGTGTGTGTGTGTGTGTGTGTGTGTGTGTGTGTGTGTGTGTGTGTGTGTGTGTGTGTGTGTGTGTGTGTGTGTGTAAAAGTGGCAACATTTGGAATATTAGTATTTACGGATCTCGCATATGTTTTCGCTTGCCGCCATTTGTTCTTGCAAGTGCAACACCTATTAAAAAATTTAGGTTGAGTTCTCTGCAAGTCCGTTCCATCATGTATCTTGTTAGAGAGAGAGAGAGAGAGAGAGAGAGAGAGAGAGAGAGAGAGAGAGAGAGAGAGAGAGAGAGAGAGAGAGAGAGAGAGAGAGAGAGGGGGGGCAGGCGCTGGAACGTGCTCCAGTGTCGATAACTCGTCTCGAATGCAGTCCAAGATAAAACGTTTGAGAACAATGCCCAACTAATGCTAGTGCTTATTTTCTGGTGCGTGGACATTTTCTACAACTGTTATCTCAATTGATTTTTTAAATTAGCGGAAATAGCTCGGCTCGTGAGCATGACTGAAGCAGATGTAACACTCACCAACTCGATATTGAAATTATTGTCACAGCCAGCCAAAGCCATTAGGGAAAGGTTGGTGAGATCTATCACTTTGAAATATTGATTAATTACACGCTGAAGTTGAGCGATAAATTTAATAAACTTCGAGCCACTCTTTTCATATCAATTGATGTGAACTCGGCGAGATTTAATATGCAACTTTCGGCCTTTGTGTTGGGTTTCCAACACGATTCAGGCAAATAAAACATTGTTGGTTGGTCTAGCGCAGAAAATTGGATATTTCAAATAATGTTGTGTAATGGAAGTGATTTATCAAAGTATTTACCAAAAGATTGATTCTTTCAATGCAAGATCAATGTAACTAGTCCTGGCGTTAATTGCGACCAAACAGTGCATATCAGTTTGCCATGCGATTACATCTTTAGAAGAAATTGGCTGTGGGGTGTGGGTGGGTGAAGTCATGACAAATTGATCAATCCAAAATGTGTTTCATTGCTCTTAACTTGTCAAGTGCTTCTGCTTCATTAAAACGGTTGAATTATGCAAGAAGTGACACGGACGAGTGCAAATATGCCATCTTCAATCCTAAATGAGGTCTTTTTTCACGGACGTTGAAGTTCTACAGCATTTAGACCTCTTAATAAATCTTACGAATATAATTTAGAAGTTGGAGTTCTTAAATCCTTTGGTTATCATTTATTATTCCTAATTGGACAGCATAGTACTAGAGGTGAATCATTACAGCACATGCAATACCTGTCAATTATGCCAACTTAGGGAGGATATATTTTGCAACGAGTTTAGCTATTTAGTACAAATAAATGCGTATAATCAACGCGCTATGCCACCTAGACATTCATTCATTTCATTGTACGAAATCCGTTGAGAAAAGGTAGTTTATTAGTATACTGGATTGGGTCATGCCTGAAAAATCTTTCGGTAGTGGAAATAGGTAATGCATGAAAACATTTTCGGTCCATATTATTTTGTCTTTAAATAGACAAATTAAATGTTGTAATTATTGCATTCGTGGAGAAATTATTGAAACAATTAATATCAATCCGTACAGAACAAAATGGAAAATTCAAACGTTGCAAAATTAAAAGGGTTCGTATACCTCAAGACGAGATATCAAACAATAAATTTTAAAATTGTAGAACGATTGTTTTGAAAATAGAAGTTATTATGAATTAACCGTTGCCATGGTTTCCTAAACCATAATTTGCTGCTACAGAAAAGATTCATTATCTTTCAGTATTATAAAACAAAGTGCAACAAAGCAAATACTTGTAAATTGCATTGGAGCTATAAATTGCACTGGAGTCGGGACCAATTACACTATTTTACTCTGCAGACATAATGAGTTTTATACATGTAATTATGATATCAACAGCCAGAAAATTTAAATTTAATTTTGCACGATTTGGAAATTGGACATGTGAATACATCATATCATGACGGGAATATCATCCTATATTCACCTTGGCTTTAGTCAAACGCTATCAGTGGTCCTGTTTCTTCAGCTTGTCTAATACGTCATTAATTATGTACATTGGCCACCTGCGACATTTTTTGCGTTGATTAGAATCGAAAGTATTAAATTACAGCTCTGAATTTCAAACTTGATGAGCTAAAGGCACAACTTAACTAGAATTAGAAACTACCAGGTAATAAATAGGTCGTTAGTCTGTTTCTCTCTCTCTCTCTCTCTCTCTCTCTCTCTCTCTCTCTCTCTCTCTCTCTCTCTCTCTCTCTCTCTCTCTCTCTCTCTCTCTCTCGGAACGGAATATGGGAATGTGGCCAAAGAGAGAATATATGAATAGCTAGCTAATCGTGAATATATTTAGTGAAAATATACTGTTGCCAAAGTAAGATAGTACGTAGCCATGCACATAAAGATAAAACTCTTAATATAAGTTTATATCGTTTTTCAAAGTGCTTTGCTTGCTACTAGAGTTTACTCTAGTATGGAGAATTGTTATTTTTTTTCAAGTAGGATGGCCAGTATACATGCATGAACTTTATATCAAAATTATGTTCTGTTTTGTTTTCACATTTGTTTCAGCAGGACACTAATTGTTAATAATTAAATCGAATGCTTTATATAGGAATATACATATGAATGCCTTATATAGGAATATACATATGAATGCCTTATATAGGAATATACATACGAATGCTTTATATAGGAATATACATACGAATGCTTTATATAGGAATATACATATGAATGCCTTATATAGGAATATAGATACGAATGCTTTATATAGGAATATACATACGAATGCTTTATATAGGAATATACATACGAATGCTTTATATAGGAATATACATACGAATGCTTTATATAGGAATATACATACGAATGCTTTATATAGGAATATACATACGAATGCTTTATATAGGAATATACATACGAATGCTTTATATAGGAATATACATACGAATGCTTTATATAAGAATATACATACGAATGCTTTATATAGGAATATACATACGAATGCTTTATATAGGAATATAGATACGAATGCTTTATATAGGAATATACATACGAATGCTTTATATAGGAATATGCATACGAATGCTTTATATCGGCCTATACATATCATAGAAAATAATTTTGGATGTGGGTAAATGACCTAACAATCAGAAAACTACAACTAACGGTAAATTTTATCAACTCTTTTTTGTGTATTAATCAGACAAGGCTGTAACTTCGCTTTATAAGCGTGTAGACCTCGGGTAGTTGCTTCAATTTATGAAAAGAAACGCTTTGAACCGTGATACACATAATGACAGCGTCTACTTTGATGTCATTTTGAAACGTGAATCTTAGCGAGGTTAACTCGTGTTCGTCATTATCACTTGTATAAAAATGAGACTTGGTTTCAAATAAAAAAAAATGATAAAATCTCTTCTTCCTCTAATTATAACCTAAGGAGGTATAGCTAAGTTGGATATATTATAGAAGGTAACGGCGGTTAGAAGCAGCTTTATTCGAGATTGTGTTAGAGCACTAGGGCTAAGATATATCAAAAGTGGTTTTTTGTTCCTTTGATTCAATCCATATAGTTACATATTCGCACGTACTTTCTTTCGTCCGCCCATACGTACGTCTTTGGGTTCATTCGTAACCAAACACGCATGAGTTTTAGTATTGCTCTTTATTTTGCACGAAGCCGCAGTGACTCAGTGGTTGAGGAAAGTGTGGTGTCTGATCATATCAATCCCGCTAGCTTACCATGGCTTGTTTGTGGACGAGGCACCATATTCCCTGTAGCCTCGGCACGAATAACATGTGACGGATGGGCGTGGAGATTTTGCAGGGTACCCGATTGGGGGTGCCAGGCAGGAAATTATCCAGCATTTTGTTCAGTTTTTGCACCTTCATCCTCAACCCTGTTTTAGTGAACCAATTAATAACGTTTGGGGGGGATATAAACAATTTATGTTACTAACACCCAGAAATTGGGAGGGGGAGGAGGACCCCCTCCAGACAAAATAAAATTTCCGGGAAGTACAAAACCCGTATGGGCCGATTACCAGTCCATCCGTACAAATAATTTACATGTTGCTACGTCATTAAACCACAGAAACGAGTTGTGTTGTGCTATTTCCTTTTCGGCATTGCATTACGAAACTAAAACAAAGCTAAAACTTTTTGAGCGCTATAGCTAATTACCGGTAGCACGTATCGGTGATCTTGAATTACTCTTTATCTTATTCGATCGTATTTGTTCCGATTATTAATATTGTTCATTACTAACAGCATTAAAGGTAGACATTACATTTTTTAAATATAGAACGTTTTCGGCATTGTTTTCTATCACACTTGCAACAACTGATATAGACTAGTAAAGTGAAATCTTTTAAGGCTCAAACGATATATTTTCTCAGGCAGGTCATTTACAAATTTCGGTAGCATCACTGCGCATTTGCATGTTTTACGAACGCATGTGCCTTATAGATTCAAGCGGTTAAGTTTTTTACGCATCAAGTAGATTTTTCCCCCAATTAATACAAATTGGTGAAATGTAGATAAATTTACTATGCATGTATATAATATCTCGAAGTAAGTTAAAGTTAAATCATGTTTGGAATACCTCACCTTTTGCTCGTGCTGGCTTTGCTTCGTTTATTGTTCGCGTTAATTAAACATGTACAGTACACTTGTTTAGTTAGGACGTGGACAAGGAAACCTACATTACTGTGATTGGACATGAGCATATGGATGAATATTCAAGAAGTAGATATGTCATAAATGAGTAAATGAGATAACCCTTTTCCAGTCAGTTACTATCATGCTAGGTAAAAAATAAAGACGATACATAGACTGGTCTCAAGTTCCTCATTGATGTATCTCAGAACTTCATTTGAGGACAGATTTCCAGGCTAGGATGATGGGGTTATACCAGCAATGCTGGGGGCAGAAGCTATCATACAAATTTTGCTTTGTGTGATTGAAAATGCAATTAGATGCAGTAGTTTCAAAAGAATCATTCCTTTGTTAGTCGATAATTTCTTTGCAAAAAATAAACCGCATTGTACAATCGGATTGATCTTAGGATTAACCAAGAAGAAGCAAATGATAAAGAATAGTTCGATGTATCCGTAATTTCAAACATAATCCTTATTTATTATTTAGGTGGACCCATCCATAGATAACTTCATATAGCGACATATATCAAGTATTTAATACAATACGTAGACCTGACCGAGAAGATCCGAATGGAGATGGAAGGGACGGTGTACAAATGACTTGTGGAAAAGTTTGTAAGGGTAGATGGTGTGAGTGATAATTGATTAACGATGGTACTCAAGATTCCTGGATGGAACCGAGATTGACCACCGTTTACTTCGCTAAATGCATTTCAGAGGTTGTAGGCGTAATTATATATATATAATATATATTCTTCACTGGTGATACGCCAAACATACAGTGCGGTCTCATCGACGATGGACTTGCATGTGGCTCCGGAATCCAAATTCCGATACACTCAGACGGTTGATTGTGGGGCAAGGGACACATGTGGTTGGGGGTGGCTGGGACGCAGCTCTGTGACGTCAGCCCCGAAGGTGGAACTGGCTTTTCTGGTCATGGATCGCCAGTTACTTGTGTCTGAGGCAGCGAGCACCAACTGGTGGGGTTGAAGGTCTTCCCATTTGATGCGCATCTTGAGGTTATCTTTGTATCTCTTGCGAATCCGGCCTTGGGTTCGGTTGCCCTTGGCTAGCTCGCGAAAGAACAGCTTGTTTGGGATTCTGTATTGATCCCTGCGGATGACAGGGCTAGCCCAACGATGCTGGGGCCGGATTAGTTTCGCTTCGATGCTTGTTGTGTTGGTTCTATCAAGGACTACCTGGTTAGGGATTCGATGCTGCCACTTGATCCGCATGATTGATCCCAGGGAGCACTGGTGCAATTATTCCAACTGACTTCAGTATACAGTACACGTTTTACATCCATACAAGAGAGATGTTAGGACAACTGCATTGTACACCTTCATCTTTGTTAACAGGTGTATGTCCTTGTGCTGCAAGATCTTGGTCCAGCGTTGTCTGCGTGATTGGTTGGCTTTATGGAGCCTCACAGTAATCTTTTGTCCTGGGAGCCATCACTGGATATTATGCTGCCTAAGTATTTGAAACTGTCCACCTTCTTCTGCTGCGTATTGTGATGCAGGGTTGTGAAGGGACGCATAATCATCGAACCGAGTCTGGAATGGCGGTCACCACAGTATCTGATCTTTATAGATTCCCGAAAGGCTTTTTATACGGTGGACAGAGCCACGATGTGGAAGATTTACGCCACTGTTGAGTGGCATATAAGGTCGTGGAAGTCCTGCAAAGCATCTACAGACACACTTGATGCCAGGTTATCCACAACAGCACTCTTTCACTAGCTGTTGATGTTATTACCGGAGTGACACAAGATTGCCTTCTCTCTCCTCTGGTCTTCTTTATAGTCATCTACTTGGTTATGAAAACAAGCATTGAGAGACCAATTAGGATCCAGTGGATCATGTTAAATAGGCTAGAAGATCTAGACTTTGCTGATGACGTCTGCTTCCCGTCACATCCATGGGGATAGTTGCAGAAGAAAATCAACCACCCTACAAGAAACTGCTAGCAAAGTAGGCTTATCCATCAAAGGCAAGACGTCTGTGCACATGAATACTCAGCAAACAGAACCCATCACCATGTAAGTACAAGCACTGGATAGTGTTGAAGTATTCCCCTATTTTAGAAGCGAGGTGAGCAACAAGTGAAGAAAAGACGAGGATATCAGAGCTAGAATCTGCCAAGAAGGCCATTCCTTCGCTATGCTAAAGCCAATCTTGACCAGCAGGAAACACAGCCTCAATACAAAGATACGCATATTCAACACCAACGTGAAGACAGTTTTGCTATAAGGCACTGAGTCGTGGAAACAAACTCTGGCGCTGGACCAGAAGCACCAAGTCTTATCAACATATTGCTTCAGACGAATCCTTCGCATTTAAAGGCTTGAGAAAGTGTCCAATAAAGCACTCTGAAAATGGATAAAGCAAGAACCGATCAATGTAACCGTCTCTAGAAGGAAATGGCGATGGGTTGGCCACACTTGGAGAAAAGTCAGCAGTATCATTACAAAGCACGCCTTTGAGTGGAAGCACCAAGGAAAGAGAAATATAGGACGCCCTGCCAATACATGGAGTAGACCACTCGATGGCGAACTAAAAACCGTGAAAGTATTGTGGTGAGAAGCAAAGAAAGTGGCACAGGACATGGACCTATGGAGGGCAGCGGTGCACCCCTATGTGTAAACAAGGCACAATATAATTAAAGTTAAAGTTGACTAAACCTTTATAAAAAGTCCACATCGATTATGTTTGACATGCGTAAAATTAAAACCATATATATATATATATATATATATATATATATATATATATATATATATATATATATATATATATATATATATATATATATATATATATTACAATATTTACAAATTTATGCAGAAATGTTAAATTATTTCTTTGACATATTATAATCATTTTTCAGATATGTAAAAATTATTTTTCATATGTGAAACTCTGTATTACACAGTAGAAATGAATCGTTCATTTTACATACGTTAGAAACTACTTTTTACATGTGTGAAAATAAACAGGGCTTGTCGATCTTTATCCTCAACATTTATGTAACTGATTAAAAATTTTGCGTTATATTGCTGTGGTTATCCTTTTATAGTTTTTGATGATGTGTATATGGTGTGTATGTGAGTGTGCGTGTGTATTCTATTTTATTAAAGTAGCCTTAAGTTTTTTTTAACGCCACACCCACAGAAAGTGAGAGAATACCAACTCTGACAAACGCATTCACTTTTACTCGATCTATATTTGATAGCCGTAGTTGACATGTACATGTGTAAGGTGTCTTTTACGTGAAAACAGTGTCATATACATGTATTTATTTTCAGTTCAGAAATTTATTGGTCATAAATGAGCATGTATATAACATCACGTAAGAGATTAACGTCTTCTTTTAGATAGGGATCTATATATTTATCTTTACTTTGTCTCATTGTGCTTAAAGGTCATGTTTTGCTTAACAGTTCGTACAAATTTTGTTATTCAATACATGCATGTAACCCACCGTATCCAAGCAAATGAACCGATGAGTCGTCTATGTATCGGACACAAAGCGTATAGATATACAGTAAAACATCTACATGACGTATGTGTCAGATTTATTATGCCATGTAGTCTATATCTATGTGAAGAAATTTAATCTTAGGTTTAGAAGGAAGTAATAATGCATGTTCATTGTGTTCATTGATGAGTCAGTGCACAGGTAGTCGTAAAATATGATCATATATATATATATATATATATATATATATATATATATATATATATATATATATATATATATATATATATATATATATATATATATATATATATAGTGATGTCTACCTGAAATAAAATTCTTACCTATTTCTGTGTGTGTGTGTGTGTGTGTGTGTGTGTGTGTGTGTGTGTGTGTGAATGTTTAAATTGATGGTTCGGATATATGTAAGACGTGACGTGCTGGACTGAATTGTGAGTAAAAGTCCACGGACACGCTTCTTTTCCGATGTATTCGTCTATTTTATTTTTTATTTGGTTCTGCCTCTTCTTTTTCTGATTCTTCTTATTGTTTTTTCTTATTTTTTTAGATATTCAGAACCATTTTAAGTTGACTATTCGTTCCATACATCTTTTTCCCTTCCCTTTTTCCCTGCAGTGATTGATCAGTTTGTATATTTGACTGTTTTAAGTATGTGGCAGGTCAGGTAGAAACTTCAGACATATCCAGTGTGTATTAAATCCTGTTATGTCCTGAACCCAATAAATAAATTGTTCAATGACATTATTCTCCTGCATGTTTGGACAGGGCTGTTGTTGATATATGTGGGGATGATATTTTCTGTTGAGTTTTACATTGTATTTTAGCCGATAATCATACATGTAATATCATATTATAATAGTTATACGATCCTGTTGGTATTTTCAGACTGTTTTGTAGTTTAGTTGTCATAAGTCGTCTTACCTCATGGTCCTAATGCCGCTGTAGTTTCTTATTCCTTTTATCAAAGTGAAACATTTTGATTATAAAGACGTATAGAAATATATTAAAATATAACTTGAAAGTCACACATCGACAATTGTAAATTAATAAAACTGGATCGTGTTTAAATCATTCGGACCTCCATTTGCCCCACTTTGGTTTTGGTTGATTGATTTGTTAACGGTACCTTGGGCGCATTACTATGTTTTTTTTCTCACAAGTTAAGGAAACGGAAGCAAGGTGCTTGTCCCCAAGGCACACTGAGGCAGCCGCTTTGGACTGGCCGGGACAGGTCTTAAACCCTACTATCCATGGACCAAGAGAAACACAACGAGTTACGTTATGAAATTTTAGTTTAAAGGTGGAAATACGTGAAAGTGACAACAAAATAAAATGGCGTTCAACGTTGAAGTTTACAAAAAATAAATCGAATATATGTATTTTTACAGGCCCGGCCATAGTTTGTGCGGTGCCCAAGGCAGAAAGCAATAAGCGCGGGTTCCCAAGCAAACAATTAAATTGCGTCGAAGCGCGGGACCCAAGACGTGAACCTCGTTCGCTAAGCCCTAGTCTTGGGTCTGTATTTTTAGGTGTGAAACATTGGTGTTCGTATTGGTGGTGGATTTAGTGGCAATGGAGGACCGTTCTCTTGTTCCTTGTTCCTTCCACCAGCTGTGATTTTTAATTTAAAAAGCCATGGTATATAAATAATGAACAGTATTACGGCTTAGTTTCAGGGTCGAGTTGTGACTCGGCTACTTGTACTTCTTCATGTAGGTTGGTAGTAACAATAACGCTTATCAAGTGAAATCGATACCAGCGGTTTAAATGTTATTTTATCTTAGCTTCGGGGTACAAGTGACTCCAGAGACACAAAAGGTAACGGTAAACTTTTTAAGTGCACATTTAATTTTTTGAGTTTTGTGTTGTCTTGAAATAAATACATAGGTTCTAAGTTTGAGGTACATCAGCACAGCACTGGATATATCATGTGAACAGGGCAGTAAAAAGGGGTAAATGATAAAAAGCGTACAATCCTCAAAATATAAACTCTACTCTTTACAAAATCCAAAATTTATTTCAGTCGTAATTATCATTAAGGGACATATGGTAGGGCAAAATGGCTTCCACAGCATGACTTGTTTTAAATTTGTGCGTTTTCTCACCGAATGTATTTACAGGCCTGTGCTCCTATCTCCACTTCAAATTTGCACTTTTGAGAATCCTGCGCGCGCTTGTGTGTGGGGGTGGGTGGGTGGGTGGGTGGGTGGGGGTGTGATCTGGGATTTTAACTTAGCTTTAACAATTGTTCAGACATATCGCTATAGTGTGGCAGTTTATAGTGATGTCTAGCACTGGGTCATCGTGCCGCAGACACATAGTATGATGCCCCACCCAGTCACCTTATCCTGACGCCAGGCCGACCAATGCTAACAAAAAATTTTAAAGCTAAGCGCCTAGCCTGGCAGCTTTTAGTGCCATTTTTAAAAGTCTTTGGTATGACACGGCCGGAGTTCGAACCCGAGACCTCACGCATCCGAGTCGCACGCTCTAACCACTTGGCCACCTGGGCATTTAAAGTCATGTTATAAAGGAATTTGATTGATATACCAATGCTATTTGAATGTCAAATTGTGATCCGCCAATGGCGCAATAATACGCACGTATGAACATTCTAGCAACCGTATGGATTTGATTCTAGATAAATGAGGTATTTCCATATATTAATCATTAGTGAAAAAAAAACGATAAATAGTAATAAGAGTTAATATTCCTCGTTGTCTGAATCATTTTAAAATGTTATACATTTTACGTGTTACGTGTTACACATACATTCATGTATTTAATGTTATGTTTTGTTGTTGTTTCATAACATATTATAATGTTCTTTAAATCGATAATTGTTGATTAAATATGAAAATGCTCATAAGCCTGCCCCTCTCTCTCTCTCTCTCTCTCTCTCTCTCTCTCTCTCTCTCTCTCTCTCTCTCTCTCTCTCTCTCTCTCTCTCTCTCTTTGGACCATCGTAGCATGATACGGGCTAGAATCTATAATATGTCGAACGTAGAAGAATATCGTTTGTGACATCACTTTTTGAATTATGGTAAACGGTGAACGAGAGTTTTAGTTTGAAAGTCAAACCGGCCGGGGGAAGAAGAAAAGAGAGAGAGAGAGAGAGAGAGAGAGAGAGAGAGAGAGAGAGAGAGAGAGAGAGAGAGAGAGAGAGAGAGAGAGAGAGAGAGAGAGAGAGAGAAGAGAGAGAGAGAGAGATTTTATGGTAGTTTGTGCTGTTACTGAATCAGAATAATGACTTAGATCAACTGTAAATATATTAAAATATTTTAATTACCTCTTTTTGGTTCGTCATTTCCCTTAGTTTTTTTTCCATATTATTTTGCATGAGCCGGAAGGTGAATGGCTTAGTGTTCATGTGAATGGTGTTGCTAATGTGTGTATATTCAGAACTCAGCGTTAAAAAAAATGTTAACAATATTGCTACATTGATAGATAGGTTAATACATTTTACAGCCTACTGCATGGAATGTTCGCATGCTGAAAACCTGTTTTGTTGGGGTTTCAATGCCAGCAAAATATATAAAACATGCATTAATAGAGCGATCGAACTCCAGATTTCTGGCAGTACATATATTGTGATACGTGTGCTCTTTAACATGACGTTTTAAAATTAGGACAATTTACTAGCCATATATAGAAAGAGCTACCAGCTTGTCATCCATTCGATTAAATTTAACCCCAAAACGATTTATAATTATCTACGGATGACCTTACTGCCTTTCGTTGCCTTGAATTTGCTAAATACGCATGCTTTATCGGAAGCTGTGTGTTGGGCAATAGCGCCGTAATTACCCTGTTTAGAGAAGAGCTCGGAATGCGTGTGTAGGCGCTTTCTTATCAACGATAAAAGCAATTCTGATCTGCTGTCTGTTTTAGTCAAGAAGCTTGAGGCAAACTCTCCGAGAACGACTTGATAATTTGTCTTTTTCTTTTATCAGCTTATATAAATGATATGCTGTTTATTTACTCGAACGATTATTGTGGTTGTTTGGTTTTTAACGGTACTTGTTGTAATTTGGATTTTTAACGTAGCTTTAACAATTTTTCAGTCATTGCTACGATGTCGACAGTGTGGCAGTTTAGTGATGTCTAGCACTGGGCATCATGCCGCAGACATCTAGCATGATGTCCCACCCAGTCACATTATCCTGACACCAGGCCGACTAGTCCTAACACTAACCTCTTAATGTTGAGCACCAAGCGAGGCAGCTATTAGTACCATTTTTGAAAGTCTTTGGTATGACTCGGTTTGGGATCGAACCTGCTACCTCCCGCTTCTTGCAGCCCTTCATTAAACAGGCCCAATGAAACTTAACTCCGTAGCCCAACCAATTTCTCCGGTATTTTTTTTGTTTGCTTTCTTTGATTATAAACTGTGGACTAGTCTATAACCTCCATCTATGTTGACTGTCTCCTGTGTCAATTTTTGCCACATTTCCAAAATAAACAAAGAAGTAAAATTGTCAAATAATTATATATTCAATTTCATTCATGCCTCGATTTTAAGGAAGTGCGTGTGTTTCTATATTAAGTTTTGATCAAATCCAATGTAAAAGAAAAACATTAACGCTCAAAGTGGATTGAATTTATACTTCATGTTTAACAAATATATTTTGGTATTCAGTTATGTATGTATGTATGTATGTATGTATGTATGTATGTATGTATGTATGTATGTATGTATGTATGTATGTATGTATGTATGTATGTATGTATGTATGTATGTATGTATGTATGTATGTATGTATGTATGTATGTATGTATGTATGTATGTATGTATGTATGTATGTATGTATGGTCAACACAATGCTATTTGTATCATAGTGTAGTAACGCCACTGCACTTTTCCCTCCTGAAATTGTAAGTTTTTACTCTTAAGTCTTATAATGCAACGGATGCCACGCGAATTTCAAAATCCAAATCTGTGTCACTCTCACGACCATACCTGACTTGTTGTTACATCACCTTGAAATTGGTGAGTTGACAGAAATAACGTAACTTTTGATATAGTGCCAACTAAAAACCTAAAAAAAGTTAAATCATACGTGCTTAGTACAAAAACGGGGCTATTCCCCCTGGATGACTCACGTTCACTAGTTTCCTCTATTAAATATTCAAATACCTGGGAGCAAAGTCAGATCAACACAGTGACCCATATTAAAAGGCTGTGTCTACAGGTGCGGATTTTCCTGTAGATGTTAGAGCTTAAAGCTTGCCTTATAGGCAGATAAACTTTAAAGTGGGTTTAACCCAGTCAAACCCAAACCTTATTCTGCTTACCTGATGCCATAACTATCAGTTTAGATAATGACTGATATTGATTTAAATGTTGTTATGTTATTGCCTTTTTATTGGTCTGTTTGTTGTTCCTTTTAATAGTGGTGTGCGCTTGCTTTTTGTATTGGTAGATATGCAGTTAAATAGTCACAAAGTAAGGAATTGTTTTGTCAAGACTGAAGCTAAATTGTTCAACTTCTCAATTAATTTTATGTCCTTGCAGCGGTTGCAAAAGTTATATAGTAACTGAATAAAATATGTGTGTATGCGTATGTATGTGTGTATGCGTATGTATGTATGTATGTATGTATGTATGTATGTATGTATGTATGTATGTATGTATGTATGTATGTATGTATGTATGTATGTATGTATGTATGTATGTATGTATGTATGTATGTATGTATGTATGTATGTATGTTTCTATGTATGTATGTATGTATGTGTGTGTGTGTGTGTGTGTGTGTGTGTGTGTGATTTTTAAGGTAACTTTAAAGTTTTGCCCGTCTTATCGCTACGATGTCTTTAGTATGGCAATTTATATGGACGTCCAGCACTGGAGACAGAAGCATCATTACCTACCAGGCCGACCAGTCCTAACACTAGCCTCGCAATAATGAGCGCATGTTGAGTCAACTACTAGTACCATTTTTATACGTTTTTGGTATGACCCGGCCTGTGTTCGAACCCGCGACCTCCCGCATTCGAGGCAGACGCTCTAATTTAACCTTGGAGGCCACCGGATCGGTCCAATTAATTGAATTAAAGGTAGGCCAATGTGAAATGATTATACATGAAAGGTACCTTAGTGTTTTATTTTTACTGTTACAATACATTTTCTCAATAACATCCGGTTAATACAGGCTATTTTATACAACAGTGGTGAACAATAACCATTTGTTTAGGGTTTTTCAGCCTGTTGGTCAACCACGTCCGGTCTTAGGCTTTCATTTGCTCGACGCGAGTTAAATGATCAGACACTTTCATCTAGTGCCCTTTGATCAGTCAGGAAATATGTACATCCGGTCAGTTACGACCTCGGCGTAGTTTAGGAACATGGGTGTTCTTAATGTATGTATTAAACATGATATTCTTGTCCTATTTTGTCATTATGTAAAACACAAATTTATAAGAATACGTTTGCCTGGAAAAGACCCACCATAGCGTTAAAGCTGTCAGTAATCTTGGCAATCCATAAACAGTTTTAATTAAGGACAACCAGGTAACTAAGGTGTACATGCTTTGCAAAACACAAATGTTGTTTAAAAGTAAATGCAAATTCGAACAGACGCATACATACAGACATGCCCACATACGTACATACAAACATGTATTCATATGTGTGTGCTTGAATATGCGTTTGCAAACGTAGATATTCGCAAGTATAATCCCTGTAGGTACACATATAAATAATATAAACACACACACACATGCACACACACATGCACAAAGTATACCAGTTATGTTTATTTTATTATTTCATGTGCTTTGAATATGCATTTGCTTGAATATGCATTTGCAAACGTAGATATTCGCAAGTGTACATCCTTGTAGGTACATATGTAAATAATGTAAACACACACACACGCGCACACACACACACACGCACACACACACACATGTACAAAGTATACCAGTTATGTGTATTTTATTATTTCATGTGCTTTGAATATGCATTTGCAAACGTAGATATTCGCAAGTGTACATCCTTGTAGGTACATATGTAAATAACGTAAACAACCACACACACACACACACACACACACACACACACACATGTACATAGCATATCAGTTATGTTTATTTTATTATTTCATGTGCTTTGGCATAATCTGAATGGATACTCTTAAGGTGAATATATTATTTGTTCAAGCTATTCAACATAAATCCTGCTGAATTTACAAATTTATTTCTATATATGAATCAACAGCAGTTGAACCTATTCACTTTTCGGTTACCTATGTATGTTGTTATTGTATTTCTTCATCTCCTCGTCCTTGGCCGTACTGATATGTTTAGTGGAATAATAAATCTTTGAACTGCTTCATGAATAAGGCAATAAGCTTTTTTTGGCAGACTTGTAAAGCTGTTGAATGAGATCGACAAAGGAATGATCGTGCTGGGGGAAACTTCTTGTTTCTCCAAAAGCATTTAGCTTGACTATTTCGTTCTTTAATGTATAAGCAAGTCCTCTATTGTCATCGAATGGATTTATAACTATTTCGTTTTTGGCAAGGAATTCAGTAAGAGTGAACGAGCTTCATAATCCATTAAGATACCTTGCTGAATCATGGTGCTTTAATAGTTGAAAGGTGTTTGTCAGAGTTATCACCGTATGTAGTCGCTTACAAGTCAGTATAATTGCAAGAAACATAGACCCTGATCTGTCCTCGCATAATGTGCTAACCGATCAGCATCAGTGTTTGTTGTGCTGATTGCTCAGGACAGAACTGCATTGACTCAGATCTGCAGGCACGTCACATGTACGTATGGGTCTTCAAAGTTTGCGTTTGGTGTACATACGGTAGGTCTTATTTTGCCGCAATTCAGTCGACGTTGCAATGTTTTGAAATGTATTTTTTGGCGTTAAGGAAGGGAATTAAATATATTATTTTCATCTTCTAATATTATCATGAGTCCAAATAGCACTAAGAGATTCAACTCAAACATATAGAATAGCAGCTTTTGATTTACTGAAACGGTGAATGAAATACACTTGTTATGACTGACTATCAAACTGCCAAGATCATATACAGTCATGGCCTTCCATTGGCTGATTTTTTCCCCACACATTTTGTAGCATGCCCAAAATCTCGTCGTAGCTCATGAAAGAGGTCGTATGCTAACGTTGTGTTGAAGTTCTTAAATTATCCTCCCACCCGATCTAACTCCACCCCCACATTTTAAATAACGCCATAAAGTGGACACCGCCATGTTCGTTCAAGTTATTAAACTAATCAGTTTTGTTCTCACAATGATTTATTTGGATGTAAAAAGTAATGACTACAAAGGACAGTTTTGACGCATGTATTAAATTAGGAGGTGTATCAGGGATAAATTGTAGAAATGAACATAATTGCACTTGATGATTGAATCACTTTACCACGAGCAATATAGATCTACTATGTAATTACAGGGAACAAAATTGTGCATGTTAGACAGGTGTGGAAAACAAAGGAAATTTGATTTTTATAAGATATAGGGAGGTATACAAAGTAGAAATGGACTTAATATTGTAAGGGGAAAGCTATTATTAATTTGTTACATTTTGCAAATATTAAACAAATCACACACACACACACATGCACACATATACATACATACACACACAATATATAATTTAAAAAAAAATGAAGGTAAGTGTGAAATGATTGTCATTCCCAGAAAGCTATGCCAAAAGCAGCTATATGTTAACTATGTCCCTTAAATCATGGCAATGACTGAAATAGTCGAAGGAATGTTTGAACATAAAATAGGTGATTGTTTGTCGTTCAGAGCTTTGTAAACAGCTAGTATACAATCGAAAAGCAGCTTGTGTACAGAGTTTCTTGTATATGTTTGTTAAATTTATGGCCTCGAAATACAACTGCTCGCATGAAGGGTTTTCAATGGAATATACGAATCAATACGGTTACAATTATTCAGCTATATATAATCATGGTTGAAGATACCATACAGTTATGTTTGGAATCAATGTTCGATTATGCCTATTATTTTTGATCTCATATGCAGATTGTGTTTGCGTTTTAGGAGATTTATATTTACTAAGTAGTCAAGTGACTATTTTTATATTGTCTACACCAGTGGTTCCCAAACGTTTTCGGGCCTCCGCTCCCTAGTGATCCTCCGCGCCCTCTGGCCCACACCGTGAAATGCATTATAAAACGTATAGAATGCCTCAGCCCCGTTAATCCCACCACTCCCAAAGCGGCGGTACCACCCACTTTGGGAACCACTTTTCTGAATCTTGAAGGACTATTCAGACTACCTCAGTTATTTTTCGAAAGTTGCAAATACATCGAACTTTATTTTCTTTCGTAACGTCTATATCAATTCTAGGTTCAATCTAATTGTAGACATTGCCAAGGCGAATACATTGCGGTTTCTCTTTTGGTTGAAACTTTCCGGCAGACAAATCAAATGATTTTATTTTGTTAAAATACACCATGATGAATATTTTTGGCTCGCAAAAATAGGCAAGTGGGGGGGGGCAAATCTTGGTTGTAACGAATGGGCAGGATACAGGTCTGTTATTCAATTTAATATTTCTTATTCCGAGCTGCTTGCGCATACCTATAAATCTGTTTCATAACTCGTTGTACTTTTCCTATGGGAGCTCTAACTCTAGCATTGAGTTGGAATGAATTATGTTACTGATGGCTATTCCTCAAGTCGATGGTCTTGTCTTGTGCAATCGTAATTCGAGTCAGATGATGGAAAACTCGACTGAGGTTAGCAAAGGGAAAACCAGTTTTTCCTTCGCAGTAGATAACATTACAGTACATATGTTGAAGGTTTCATTGGCATTGTTGAGTGATATATTGTTTAGTCGATTCTTTTACATAGTCGATGTTTTTACATCAGGTAAAGCAGGTTGTTTTTATACGGGTAAGAGTTTGAACTAAAAGATTAGCTGAAACGTATGTTTGAAGAATGTTATGAAAATGGAGGGAAATGTGATATATACGCATAGGTCTACGTAATGCTTAGGACAGTCGAAGTATCAAAAGTCATGAAAGAAATATACACACATTAACAGAATGGTCGAAAAGTATGACAGTGTTTCAGCGTTTGCACTAACTCATTTGCATAGTAGATATACCAGTCATTAACGCACTATTTTGATCCAGAGTATAGTTGAATGCGCGTGGACGTGCAAAAGCCTTTTTGAGAGTAGAAATATTCTGTCTTCTTCCTTGTGGTCATTATCCATATTGCAAGGGAACTGAAGATGAAGAATTTGGGAACTGATCTTTTAATTTTCGGGATTTGGTGCTTTTTGTTCTTTCGATCTGAGATAATTTTCTTACATTTACAGCTAATATAATGGATATAATAATGACATTTATTTTTACCTATAAATTACAGCAAGGATATCTTGTATTGGAGTGTAGGAAATTTCTTCCGAAAATCCCAAGGTGCCTTCCGACGAAACGAAATAGTGGTCCTTAAATAAATAAATGTTTGCATTTTTTTACGCATGGAAATGTGTAATATTTATGAGAATATAAGATCAAATATGAACGGATGTATAAAATAAGGTCACGACATGGATTAGAATAGAGCAGAATATAATGTCACAGAATGCAAGGTATAAAGAGTTGAATTCATTTTGTAATGTATTACATACTAGCATGTGTACCTAGGTAGGAATATATCTTACCAATAACACGGTAGTTCACGTAATTCTTCATTCTAAATCAAAATTATTTTAAATTCGATGCTTCACTTTCATGGTATTCACCAGGCATCAGTTCTTGAAACATTAAATTCTTCCTGCAAGCTTTCGCTAGTCTTGTACAAGTAACCTCCCCTTTATGATTCCAATCTATTGAAACTTTGTTATACACTGACGTCGCTGAAGCGTTGCGCAGTATAGAAGTAGAGAATGAATGTAATGCACCAACGATATTGCACCACTTCTCAAACCTAATTACCAAAGCTTTTACCCAATAACTGGTTTTGTTGGGTAACAAGCACAATAGTGATGATTTTGCTTTAAGTAAGGAATGTTATGGTACAGATAGTGCCAACTGATATCTCTTGACAGCTAAGCTTCATTTTTTATTTCTTGGGAAGGTGTATGTAAAAACTGATTGCACATGCGTAATTAGTCCATCGTAATTTGTACGATATTAACCTATTTGTGTGGGTTTTTTCTTGTGTGTGCATTTTCGCTCGTTGTGCGTACATTTCGTTTTGCAGGAATCAAGTTAATAGTTGCATGTGCATCATGATAAGTGAAATTAATCTAATATCCCAAATCATTCGTAAAGATAAATTAAAAAAGTAATATCCAGTAATTCATTCAAAACATTACATCTTTTCCTTTGATAAAATCAGTTTATTCGTTTCTTTTATTTATATATCTCTTAAACGTCCACGATAACAAGATTTGTTTGCACCTGCTTTGACCTAAGAAGTTTTGAAATCACTGCTGGTGTCAGTATGAAATTGTCTTTGAAACATCATATTAGCGTGTGTGTTGACAACTTAAGATTTCCGTTTAGTTTTCATTAGTCATCGAAGTTGTTTTGTTAAATGGAACACAAAATGACAGCTTTAGAGTACATTGTAAGTAATGCTTTGCGAGTGAAATCGGCGCTTGTTTTTATTGGCATGAAATAGTATAAAGTCTCTGCAGATGAAATTATTAGCTTAGATTTATCTTTTGAATGAATTAAATAATACAATATGGCAAATGAATAGGAACACGTTCGTACAGTTTAGTAGTTCCTCTCCATAATAGAATCAAGCTGTTCGCAAAATTTACACAAGTTACAATTAAAAGGATATCGTGACATATTTTGGTAAAAAGAAGAACACAAAACTGTCAGTTATTTATAATGTAGGTACTGTAATCATAAGTAGAACTCGTTCTTGTCTCAGACGTAAAAACGGATGATGATACCTCAAGAGTAAAATAAACATTTATTCCAATTTTTTTTAAAAATTTCAAACCAAAAGAACAACACCCTTCCCAACAAAAATCGAAGCGTTAATCTTAAACAAAATCAATGTAATGACGAACACTAGTCAAACAACAATAATGCCTTGCATTTGTTATGTTCAGTGGTGGACTAAATGTGAGCGGGTTCCTGGGCGGAACCCTGGCCGCCAACGATTTTCCTGCAATTTAATTCCATTTGTTGGCTCTTCCTAGCATCTAAAGTTTATCATTCACAACTGTTTTTGGCGCCCACAAACGCTATTACCCGGTTCAACTACCTCGTCCACCCTACCCCACCCCTATTAGTACGCTACTTACGTTTATTTTCAACTATAATCTGATTGTTAAATTGTACATTATCTTGCTCTCATTTTCTCCAAGGTTACAAGAGATACAGAATCTGCATTCAGTGAGTTATTTTTGTTAGTACATGGCGGATATTGTTTATTTTATGGATAACATAGACATCCATTGCGTTCCCAGTGTTCATGGTTTGTTACGTTTAGTAGGTTTCTAATCTATCTGCCATTTCAATATGGCGTTCCAGAACGGGCTTCTATTGTTTTCTCCTGCCTCGAGAGCACGAGTACATTGGTAAGATAGTCCAAAAATGCGACGTAGATTGATTGATTCGTTAGATCCAGGCATTCAGGATTTCCTTTATATTCCGCACAGCAACATTATTTACACTTCTACGTGACATTTAGCTATCCCTCCATTACAATTCCATTAGTACAGCATAAATCTTAGGAACGTGCTAGCATTATTCATCGTAATAATGAAACTGTTTTAAAATTGTTATAATATCATTTTTTATTTTTTTTCATGGTTGACACAATGCCTTCTTTGAATCAGGTGTGTGAAAATATGAATCTTTTGTAGGACATGTCATATTCTGCGTTATCATGGCGCATATCTGTTTACTTATATTTATTTATCTTTATTTCACCGCCCGTCTCTCTCTCTCTCTCTCTCTCTCTCTCTCTCTCTCTCTCTCTCTCTCTCTCTCTCTCTCTCTCTCTCTCTCTCTGCATATATATATATATATATATATATATATATATATATATATATATATATATATATATATATATATATATATGTAAATATATGTGTGTGTGTGTGTGTGCATGTGTGTGTGTGTGTCTATTATATATATATATATATATATATATATATATATATATATATATATATATATATATATATATATATATATATATATATATATATATATGTGTGTGTGTGTGTGTGTGTGTGTGTGTGTCAGGCAGATGCACATAGATAATCAACCTAATATATTTTGTAACAACCACAGGCTTGGGAAACACGAATTTGTGATATCAGGAAGGATTTTAAGTCCCAAATATTTTCTTCTTTTTCCGAAGGGGTGGGGGAGAAAACTTTAATAAAAACATCTCTACCACATAAATTATCGCTGGTAGTTTTAAAGCCTAAGGGTAGGATCATCCTTCTTTCTTTTGATAGATACCCGATGCTTTGAACTAAGCACAAGGTTAATTATTGGCTTAGTTATGAGGCGCCGTAGCGGACAAATGCTGATCTGAGAAAGTTGCAGTTGAAATTTCGAGGCGGTATGTCGGGAAATCCAGTATCACGTGTTGGATCAAATTGCATATCCTTAGGGTTCCATTTTTTAGATTGAGATTTTAGATTTTATGTGTTGAATTATACAGTGATGGTTTAAAGTTCTATTTCCTAAGTCGACGTTTTACAGTGTGTATTTGGATTGCACAGCTGGGGTTGCAATTTTAATATCCTATATCGAGAATCCCTAATTCACACGTTGTAAGCAACTTTTTGTGATGGAAGTTCCATTTCATATGGTGAGTATTTAGATTTCGTCTGTTATTTTTCACAGCAGCGAGAAGCAGCCTCCTCGTTTAAAAAAAACACGGTCCGTTCACGAGAGCGACCTCTAGCGAAGAAGTTTATAGTAATTCTTGATCTGTGAATGGTAACTTTCAAACTAAATGCATGAAATATAATGGCGCCTCATCAGTGAATACATTAATACTCGATATTTTTTTAAATTCTTAAATGGACATTGTTGTAATGTTGCTTTTAACACTGACACATCATTTAACCATATACAAAATAACAATTCTGTCAATAAAATGTCATATAATCTTTGAAATTCAACAGATACAATCTAATAACTCAGCATAGGAAATGGAACTTTCGGCACCAGCAATGTGATTTAATATGTTAAATTGAAACTCTCGATATAAGACATTAACATTTATTTCAGCAACGCCGCGTAGTTCAGGTTAAAACAATTTAAAACTCTACATTGGACATAAAATTTTCAACCAGCGCCGTGTAATTCAACAGATGAAATCTAAATACTCCACATATGAAATAGAACTCTCAACATAAACTCTTTGAATATTTGTTTCGACTTTATGGCCTTGAAATTTCAACCACCACTGTGTAATTCAAACGACACAATCTAAAACCTCGACATGGAAAATATAACTTTTCGACCACTACTGTTTAATTCAACAGATACAATCTAAAATTCGATCAAGATAATGGATATTTAAAGACATGTATTTTTGATGCAACGCATGAAATTGGAATTCTCGACATATGACATTAAAATTTCAAAGGCAACGTTATTAAACCAGCTTTTGTCTGCTACGGCGCCTAATTTTTAGACCAGGTCTAACCGTGTCCGCAATGTGTACTATCACACCGGGAAACTGAGAATCTTCAAACGCAACGTCTTCATTAAACACCTGATACAAAGTAATGACGTATACACTGTATCAAAGCAAACGACATTAAAAAAAATATCTGAACAAGCAACATTCGATTATATCAAGAGTTTCATCGCAAGAGGAAGGAAATGATATAAAATTAAGCTCATAGTAGTGATATGGGACATAACGGGATTCGAACTGACGCTCTTTCGCATGACAGGCAGAAGTACTACCCACCATAAAACGTCCGTTAGTACAATATTAAGTTCAAAATATGGTATCATTTTTGAGAATATTTGAGTATAACCATTGTTTCTGACACTGTTGTGATTGTTGAGTTCCTAACAGTCTGAAAAATGCTTGGAACGAATAATGGAGTTGGTTGATAGCCTGTGTTTCACTGATTTTTTTTTTGCGGCAATTTAATGACAAAACACGGGCAGATCCGCTAGAACGTAGAAAGGCTAAAACATTACAGTAAGGGGATCTTTTATATCACTTTGCATGGGATTTTTTTTTAACACTGCTCATCTGCTGTAAATATCAGCAAAGCAACACACGCGCGAATCCAATATATACGTAGCGAGCAAATAAAGGAACACCACAAAAAATGATGTCGACAAAAACAACTGATAACAAATTTCTAGCAGCTAAACGACGAGACCGTCTCTATCTGCGTATATCCAACGTTATTACCTTTAGCGCCAGGATACACTGTCTTTCCTAATTTAAATGATTGAAGACATTGATAGAGTTCGTAACAAGAGTATTGTAATGAAAGAGTTGTCAGGAGAAATAAATATCAGTAAGTTTGACCAAATGAATATTAAAAATGTGCAGTGACTTTAAGAGGTTTGTCATTCTGTGTTTATTTCTGCCCTGCTTACTCATCTTTCTTGAAGAAATTATCTGTGAAATTATTGCCTATAAGTCCTACTATTAGTTTTCTTATAGTTCGTTTTATCTCAGATATACCTAACTAATGGGACTCTGAAATATACCTTTGTGGTCGCTCACCTTCGTTATAGACGAAATTGAGCTACCACAAAGGTATATTTCAGTCCTTTGTATTAGCTATATCTGAGATTTTATATATACTTATCATACAAATGTACATGCAGCTGTCAGGGCCCATTCCCAGACATTAGATTGTTGGTTCTTAAAGTAACGTCGGTATACCGTAGTACCTATCGCTCTATGTTCAGAAATACCAAAGTATGTTCAGAAACAGCGCCGTATGTTCAGATATACCGCAGTATACCGTGGTACAAAATATTTCACAGTACCCAAGCTCTTGTATCATTTATACATAATACGACTTTCTTGTTCGTTTTTTATTTTCTTTTTGGAAGTAGTTTAAGCAATTATGCAAGGTTCCTGTGAAATTAGAAGCGAATGAATGTATGCAAGAAATGAATTTCTTGATTCCTTGAACCGATATGTAATAAACAAACAAAAAAATTAGGGAACCTACAAAAAAAAACAACAAAACGTAGTTACATAGGAAAATGCCTATTGCCTTTTAAAGTCTGTACAGCAAGATGGTGTTTCTCGTAGGAAGCCTAGGTTGGTCGAATAGTCTAAGCCTCTAAGGGACTAGACTTAACAGATGTACTCGCACATCTCGCTTCTCTCCTGGCATGTAAAAAAAAAAAAAAAACAAAACAAAAAAAAAAAACAAACTTGCCTGTAGCTTCCCATAGGTAGGTGTCCGGGTCGTCGTACACCAACTATGTTGGCCGCATTATGCTGAAAATGGCCTTTAGCTCCACAAAACAATTTTGTTTTTGATCTTACATCTGTAACGTAATATACATATCGAATGTTGACTTCTCACATGTTCTTGCACATATTCGCATCGGGTCTTCAAAATGATAACAACTAATTAATCAATAGATAAAGCTGAAAAATTGCTCTGGTCAGTGCAACGGAAATGGTATCCATCCACGCTTCTCTGTTCTGTCATTAAAGAATCTTGACATCTCAATATCCCTGTGCATCTTGGCTATCGACTATGAACTAATTAAGTAAGGGAAAAGACCATGGATAATTTGTCTATGTCAGCGCGAAGGAAATAGTTTCTTGCCACGCTTATACTCTTTATTACGGTATATACTCGCTTATAAGTCGAATCAAATCGCAAATCTTGATGCATCGTCTGCAGATCAGGATCTCTTTTGTATGATCTACTGATCAAGCTTCAGAGACACAGATGTGCCGGCGCATTATGCAGCGGCAGATGTGGGTCTCTGCAGTTTGCAGTTGGACTTTTCATATAACTCGATTTCGGTTTGTTGTGTTGAACACCATTTTTCAGCATATAATGTACTTTATATGGCGGTAAATGTATTTGGTAGAGGAAGACCTCAAGGAGAACACACGATCCATGGAAATCTACTTGCAAACTTTTCCACATACCCACGTTGATGGAGCCGTGACTCAAACTCGCACAGAGATGAGATGTGTGGAAGAAAAGATGTAAAGGCGAGCGCCTTAGACCACAATCCACCACCCAGACCCCTAAACATATTTAAAAATGTGACTCTGAGTTTGGTTTCTAGATTTGTTCTGTAATGAAAACGGAAAGTAGCATTCGCAATTTCTCAAGTGTACCGTCTGTATTCGCTTATAAGATGCGTCAAGCCGCAAACAACACAGGTCCTTATCGGTTGTGAGTGTAGATCATCGCCTATACTGTTTGTTCTGCTGATTACTCCTAACAAACTCTGCCTGTACGTCATGCGACGGCATATCTTGATTTGTGCAGTTTACAATTGGACTCGTCTTATAAGCGAGTAAGCGTGGTAGTTTCTAGCCTATTCTTTTGTGGAAAATTATATTATTATTGAATATAAATTGTTCTGTTGTGGAATGTGAGTGGCTATACGTCTATATCGTGTTTTCTCACTCTTCTACACTTACTACACCCAAGTGTTATCTTAAACAGTAATAATAATATTACTGTCGCACAATACGGACAGTCGGGCAAGACAGAGTGACAGGATATGTTGTGATCGAACAAGCCCAGGCTGTTCTATTTTCATCGATTTGAGGCTTCAGTTAAACAAAAATAAGAATTAAGTCTAGGGTACTTTTGTGTTCAATTACATCGTTTCTCTAAAGCGTGCTGAGTATCCAGAAATAAATTGGAAATCTTGATTAGAAAACTGGGGGCACAATCACTGCATTTTGGCAGAACGAGTAAGGTTGGTGTTAAGAATCCTACAGTATGATTTTTGCTCTTGTATGGTTCTTATATATATATATATATATATATATATATATATATATATATATATATATATATATATATATATATATATATATATATATATATATATATATATATATATATATATATATATATATATATATATATGTGTGTGTGTGTGTGTGTGTATGGAAGAGACTCATTTGCAGAAAATCGAACGCTTAAATTGAAAATTCTCAGAAACCTTAGCTTTGAACAAATGGGGTTCAAGACTTGTATTTGAAGTTTCAGGGTGCTCAGGAAGTGTTGTTAGTGTTCGGAAGATACCGTACAATACACTGTTTCGAGTAGGCTCGTACAAATGTAACAAAAAAGTGAAGCAAATAAACTATGTAAATTTTAACAGAAATAATTTATTTCGCTAGAAAACACGGTAAAAATATGAAATAGAACTTAGGTTTGTAAAAAATAATCCGAAAATTAATAATATTTCGGCTTTATAATTCCAAATAATTTCAACGAATGTCTTTTTACAAGACTTTGATGAAAAAAATTTATTTTCCAGAGAATATAATTTTTTCTTAAAAAACAAATAACTTAAAAATGGCAACAACACCAAATACATCTGAGCTCTTAAAGGTATTATTTTACGACTGAATAAATTTAATACCAATTGGCTGTTTTAAGTCCGAGTTTAGGTCACATGTTAGTTCACCTGACAGTCTACGTGATTTCTAACTTGAACATCGCAATAACAAAATGCCTTTTTCACGTAGCATCGAATAGCCATATCTAATAGATCGGATTCTCAAGCTAGAAAATAATAATAATAATAATAATAATAATAATAATAATAATAATAATAATAATAATAATAATAATAATAATAAAATTAATCTTTACAATATGGATAACACGTGGGTCGGACAAGATATTGGAAGTATCCAATCATTTTCACTTAGTGTCTACAAATTTACGAACCAAGGTCGGCTAAAAATAATGATGTAGTAACTGTTACGTTCTAATTAGGTCAAGTGAATTTTCTGAAAAGAGATTCAAATCCAAATAAAAATTATCACTAAAATGAAATATAATGAAACAAAAATAAAATAAAAAAGGAATTTAAAACTAACACAAACAATTAATTAATATTCGTAACACATTTTAAACATGTTTATTATCTTTTTCTGCGATCCATGAGTCAAATCAGAATGTAAAGTGTTTACGCAAATGTCGACATTCTTATTAACATATATTAAGTTTGAAGGAATGGATGCAGATCTTTAGGTTGAATAATTGACTACCGTATATAATGTCTTATAATTAGAGTCGAATAGCAAAAAGCAAAGATCCTGATCAACCGTAGCATGATGTGCATGCAGATCAGAGTCTGTGTTATTTGTTCTGCTGATTACTCCGAAGCAACTGCACATTTTGCGACTGCAGCATAGGTCTATGCAGTTTGTACTTGGACTTGTTTTATAAGTGATTATATATATATATATATATATATATATATATATATATATATATATATATATATATATATATATATATATATATATATATATATTCTTTTTAAATGAGCGAGTGTAAACCACAGTTTCCATTTATGTTCATATATTGCATTTTTTCCAACGTTTCGATAATGACTAATAGCAAGACATTAATTGGAATTGGATACGTCTGCGTGGAAAAGAACATTTTGTTTTGAAGCTACTAAATCCCTTTTAATCATACCATGCTATTTGTTCCAGTTGTTTGCAGATTTTGTGAAGTTATTGCACAATGAAAACTCGCTAAAATAATACGTTGGTTCAACGTTTTTGAATATTATTTTTCTTTATTTCTTTTTAAATCCAGGTAATATAAAGTTAACGTCATCATCACCAACGGAGCAGAGCGATGAAAAAAGACCGGTTGCTCATCTAATGGGAGCTGTGCAGCGACCCGAACTGCCATCAGGTATTATTTTTCTCTGCCCTTAAATATGTTACGAAACTCGAGAGTGTTTAGTCTTACCACTGCATTTTGGGTTTCTGCCGGAATTCATCAAAGTCTTGCCGGATTTGTTTTCCTTAAAATATGTAATCTCGTTTAAGTCTTTTGCGTTTGTAATAATTGCATGGCCAGGATTTTCGAAAATATTAGTTTCAGATGAAAAAACTTCTTTCACCAGCCCTATAAGTTCTTATTTCGCCAGGCAGCAGGTTTCGTAAATTTTAATGAAAAATTTAGTATAAATGCCAGATGTTTTTTTTATATGTTATAACATCAAATACGCATGCAATATATAAATGTTTTATAAATGTACATGACAACAGTGCAACGAAATATCTTTGAAGTGCATAAAAAATGCTAGACATTATTTATTTGCCATTTATGACATCATGAGGTGTTTGTTAATAATTGGTGCATTTAAGTAATAGCATGGAAGAATGTGTACTTAAATAAGTCTGCATTAATGTGATGAAATATTGTAAGGTTCAACTTTTAGATTTAAAAAAGGCAATGTAATATCGCATGTACTTTTTAAGAAAAAACGTAGCTCAGAGTAAATATTTCTTATTTTTGTATCGATGAAAGCATCTTACAATTGTTGACAGCGGAGCAGTGAGGCCTTATATTTAAATACCATACAAATCCATAGTTTTATATCCAACAACAAACAGAACAATATATTGAGCCAGAAATCCACATAACGTTCATTTTCGGTTTCTTTTCTCGTGTACAGTTATATCAGGAAGGTCATGGTTTACATCCTTTCCACATAAAACACTGAAACTCAAAGTTTTAGTTTTTTGAAGAGAAGAGATTAGAGACTTTAAGCTAAAAAACAGTTTATGGACAGCAGAAATAGTACCAATTTCGCATACTCGCACATCAGCCAAAACTGTACCCATTATTGTTAATTACAATGATGCATATTTTAGATAACACACTATAGGATGCGCTTTCCAAATGCACCACATTGAGTCGTATTTCTTAACGGTAATGCAGTTTTTTCTGCTTTATTTCACTGTGTGGTGTGTGTGTGTGTGTGAGAGAGAGAGAGAGAGAGAGAGAGAGAGAGAGAGAGAGAGAGAGAGAGAGAGAGAGAGAGAGAGAGAGAGAGAGAGAGAGAGAGAGAGATCCATAATGTAAGTATTGTGCATGATAACACACTGGCTAATGCATACTTTTTTTACAAAAAAAAACTACCCGAGCGATAACATACCCAAGTCAATACGTACTCAGACCGAGAAATACCCAAGTCAAAAGGTTATCATACCAAAATTTTACTGATTTTTCTGCGATTTATTACAAAAGTTATAATATTTTATCCAGTCCACAAAACAATTTAAAAACAGGAAATTATATTACAGGAATCGGCAAACTGACATGCGTTCCGTATGCTGATCTTGTGTGGCACGCGAATGGCACCCCCAAATCTTTATTCTAACAGTGCTTCTTTCTTACTGGTGGTACGCGCTCATTCATTTTGCAATTTATTCGGTACCAAGTGGCACGCTGTGTAAAATTTGTTGCCGATCCTGTCATATTATATAGGCATACATTAAACCGCGATAATTTGGGCAAATTAGGCGTTGATCCAATGATTTATACCGCTGATCAGCTTTGAGTCATAAGTGATACTTTTCTTTTGCGTCTCTTTTTGTTATATATCTCTCCTCTCTCTCTCTCTCTCTCTCTCTCTCTCTCTCTCTCTCTCTCTCTCTCTCTCTCTCTCTCTCTCTCTCTCTCTCTCTCTCTCTCTCTCTCTCTCTGTTTGCATAAAATCGAATTTTTTTGAAAACCTTTTAAAGCATTAAGGTAATCTGAACTGCAGAAGGTATGATTACACACGCAATCCACCTCAATCCAAATTAACTTTTCGGCAACGTTTGATTCTGAGCTGTGTACATGGTGTTATCAACATCAAAACTTTTACGACTTTCATTGCCGTATTTGTGAGCATGCTAATTATCATAGAGAAACCCGCTAGCTGATAATTTTCTTGCATTATTTAACCTTCCATTTGCATGACAGCCCTATAAAATTCAATTAATAATCAGATTTATCGCTTACTGACGGGTGAATGTGCTGACTCGCATGCAAAATTCCACCTAAATCCAATTTAATTTATGGTGCTTTCCGTGTAGTGTTCACTTTCAGCATTTTTTTTGAGCATGCAGTTATTGTGAAGGTGACTGATTCGCGTATACATCGTATTAGATTTTAAATCAGCTCTAACTAACAAGTAGTAGTTCTATCCATCTGTCCGTCCGTCCGTCTGTCAGTCAGCCAGTCCGTCCGTCCGTCCATCCATCCACACACCCATCCATCCATGCATGCATCCATCCATCCATCCATCCATCCATCCATCCATCCATCCATCCATCCATCCATCCATCCATCCATCCATCCATCCATCCATCCATCATGGCTTTTCTTTTCATCCCTTACAGACGGATTTGATTTGCACTTCTTAGAATACTTGGTCGAGTTATTTCAAATTAAATTTTTTAAAGAGGCTCAGCATCAAAGATAATTTTGAAGGCCAAGATGGTGATACGTTATTCACGTTTTCTTTTCCATAATGTTCAAACAAATGCGATCTAAATTCATGTATGCCTATTCACCACATACAAATAAGTAGTCTCTACTGTTATATGGAATTTTCAGCATACAAAACTTGGCAAATGTCCGAGATCCGTTTTGGGTCTTGCTTCAATTTGGGTATGATTTGTCTTGTGTACATATTCGGCTTGAGTTCATTTTGACGTCTTTCTGATAACTTCAGCTCATTAGTATTCATTATGGCAAATAAAAGATTTTGAATATATTTTTAAGTTATCGTTTAGCTTACAACGTCATTTCTCAATATAAGATAGGCCATCTTTGGTGGCCACTTCATCTGGTGGAGACAAAACCTTGCAATACCATGGCGAGAAGTATTAACCCATGGGTAACAACTGGTGATCTTTATCACCTACCCACATTGGCCAAGCTTGAGACTCAAATCAACACGGAAAGAAGTGAGATGGCAGTGATAGTTACAAGCACACGGCAATCAGGGGCTGCTATAATTGTAAGCCGAAATAGCTTGAGTTTCTGAAATAAATGGAAACTATCTTGTTGTTATAGCTATCAGGCGAACAAACATTGTATATTATTTTAATCTAGGTTATTTTAAGGAGAACATTTGTACATTGTGTGTGGGTATATATATATATATATATATATATATATATATATATATATATATATATATATATATATATATATATATATATATATATATATATAATAATAATAATAATAATAATAATAAACTCAATTCAATTTCAGTTCCCGGTCGACAGTTCCCTATCTCCCAATGGATCTATGATGAAGATCTTGCCTTCTACAACCTAGTTTCATATAGGCATGGACGGATTGTGATTCTCACACCAGGGCTTTACTATGTGTACAGTCAGGTCTCGTTCCTTGAAATGTTTGGTATCGGAAGCAATACCGCAGAAACTGGCTCTCAGAGTCTGTCCCATTACTTGTACCGGTACAATATAGTATACCCTAACGGAGGTGAGGAAACTTTGATTCAGAACTCCATTACAAAGTGTTGGGGACAAAATAAGAACTTTGGAGAATACACAAGCTATCTTGGAGCCATTTTCCAACTCAGGCAGGGAGATGAACTGTTCGTTAAAGTTTCAAACTTGTCTTTGATAGTTAGAGAGCCCAAACAGAACTATTTTGGTGTGTTTAAACTTTAAGACAATAGATCCACAAGAACATTGAAGAAAGTCAGCATAATTTTATTGCAATCTCATCAGCTGTTTAAACCGTGTTGCTTATGTAGCATTACGAAGTAAACAGTCTTTAGACTTTAACACTATTTAAATTTTGTGTCATTTTGGGGGAGATATGTTTAGGAAAATCTTGCTGCATCTCAAACAAAATATAAGATGTCTTGTATGTTCATTCTAAAAGCTGTTTGGATGTTACTTGGCTTACTAAAAAAAATAAATCAGCCCATGAAATGAATTAAGTCTCAACCTGATACCCTATTTTATTTTACAAGTATCCCTTGTGTCTGAATTTTCTTTCTCTGACCTGATTTTTCTATTAGAAATTATTTTAATATTCTTCCTGCAGTCATAAGTAAAAAATCCACTTGAAAAAGTCAAAACCAATTGGATCCATATTTATAATGTTTATTGGGGTTTATTTGCTTTTTTATCATCAATTATCAAAAGCTAATGAAATTTTGTTTCCTGCCAAAAGCGTATGTCAGAAGACTATCATCACTCGTCATGCAGCTCATAAAACCGTTGTGGCATTCCAAACGTCAAATTAAGTTGAACTGTTTCTACAGGTTTTTAGTTAACCCATCATCACTTAAATGTCAGACTAAGTAACACCTACAAATTATGTGTGATTATTATGTTGCATGGAGTGTGCATAACATTGATATCCAATTCCCATACCACAAAGTTGATTCAGTGTTTCGAGACTGTTTCAGAAAATGAAAACTCTACAAGGATTATGAAGAATTCAGTGTCTTCATTAGGTTTTATTCACAGAAGAATGGTCATGTAAGCACATGGCAACATAGAAATACCGCAGTTTAATTGTAGCAAACAAATATTTACTAGAATGTTCAAAAACGTTGGACTCTTTTTGCAAAGAAAATAAACTATAGTTTACATTAAATAAATGTGCATACAAACATTGATGTCCTTGCAAATCTGTACAAGTATATATATATATATATATATATATATATATATATATATATATATATATATATATATATATATATATATATATATATATATATATATATATATATATATATATATTATTTTGTTCCATATTGTGGAGATCTTGGAATCATGTTCCATATTGTGGACATCTTGGAATCAGTTTCCTCTCATATTGCAATTAGAACGTACCTTTTTTGACACATTAGAGACAGTAATGGTCAATAGAGGAAAAAGATTACTTACTTAAGTATGTGGTCTTGTATGACAGAGATAGCTCAACATTGAATCAATTGTTTGATTTAAATTTGAAGTGAGGAAATCCATTGTACAATTTTGAAACATTGTTTTGTTTACTGACTGTTGTGTATATACATAGATTTGTCTTAAAAGCATAATATATTTTAATGAGATATTCAATTTAACGAAAAGCATCTACGCCAAATTTATTTCAGTTGATATACAGTAACTATCTGGAAATCACATCAGGTGTTTTTAAGGTTTTATCTAAATACATAATAAAAATAGTTATTAGAATTTATCAATCGTGGTGAAAGTTTGTACGAAATTGTTTGATGATATCAAGCTTATTTATTGAATGCCTAATGGCTTAGATCAGGGTTTATATTGTTTGTTCTTCTGATCACTCCGACAAATATGCACAAACCCAGATCTGCATGCGACAGCAGATTTGGGTCAGTTCGGTTTGAAATTGGATTCTTCTAATAAGTAAGTATAATACATGTGTTATTCACATCATTATCTGTTATTTGTTTATTTTTTATCATTAAAAACATTGAATTGATAAATCAGGCATTGTTATTGAAGCACTTTTGTATAAAAAAAATTGAAGTACCATATATCTAACTTACATACGATGTACAATTAAAGCTTGTTAAAGGTCTAACCATAATTGAATTTAATTGGAACTAGTTTTGTAGGGATATTAACTTTCAGAGACAAGAACAGAGAGGAAAAAACTAATTTATGTTTTTTATGCTTTTATGTTTGATTCATATAATGTTAAACCAATACGTTGAAATCCTGTATGAAGTAACATGATTTTTGAACATCATGTATATCTGTGTGATCAGGAAAAAATATTGGTGAATCGCGGTCATTTTTATTGCATGATATATTGGAACAGTAATGATGTTCACGAAAAGAATATATATGTGTGGCGATTTACTTTATTGTGTTTATGGTTTGAATCCATCCTTTAGTATACATCTAAACATATTGTACGTATAATTTCATGTACTAACACTCACAGGATTGAATATAACACAATACATTCCATGTGTCAATGTAGTCTTTAGTCAAACTAACGAATAATGTTAACTTTGTCTGACAAGTGTCTTCTACCACATTACATTCGCAAGAATGTTTTCCGTGAATAATGTATAAAATTTTAAAAACAAATGACTAATTGCTGAATTGTAAGTAGTTTAAAATTTGAGTTATTTTTGAAACTATTTATGTGAGTTTTAATTTTTGGCATGCCTTTATCGCATTACATAAACATTTCCACATTTTGTGGTTTTTGTTTAGCAATTGACATTTCAAGTGATTGATACCCTATATAGTTGTAAAGTATTTTGAGCGAAAGAGATTTGTTTTAATGGCTACCCTTCTGCTGAGGTTCAGATCCAACTTTAAAATGACAACTCATTTTAATTTCAAATACCAATTTGTTCGCTGTTTGAAATATTCAGCAGATGTGCTCTTAATTCACAGTATAATTCATATGATTGGAAGACCAAAGGTTCCTACAGAAAGCTGCCATCTTTGTGTCTAGATTGACTTACAGATTATTGAAAGTGACCAGTCTAATAAGTATAATATTTGACCTGTGCAGTGAAACTTAGTTAACAGCACAGGTCTAGAAAATACAGAGAGAAAAATATGGAGACTTAAGTGGCAGGTAAAGTTACTATCACTGAAACTAGCATATATTTAGATATGGCTAAGGCTTTGCCAATATTAGCTATAGTTTGAAGAGAATGAATGCTAGGAATCATTTTCACTAAATATGATTCCAGACAATATGTAGTAAAATGGATATATATGGTGTATGTATACAGTTAAAAATCAGACTGGTATATGTATGCAGTGAAAAATCAGACTGGTTCATGTATAATATTACAGCCTAATTTGGTGTATATATACTTTGGTAACTGATGTATAGACCTTTCTGGTTTTTTTTGTTTCTATGGATGTGGCCATAATCGTATCACGTGATTGTCCGCCATTATGGTACTGATTTATCTCTACGGATAATCTGAGAGACAATTATTTCCTACTTGTTGATTTCAAATACCAGCGAAAATGAAACCTTAATTGAGTAGATAAATCCTATTTTACAGTTGAAAAGATAAAATAATACCAAATTACAAATAATTAGCATGATTAGAAAATTAATAAAATATAATCCCTGGGCAATGCCGATCAAGTCTTCTTCCCATTTATTCCCATATTAATAGACCAGATCGAATGCCATCCTTAAATTTCAGACATGAGCAATTGATTTTAAAAGAAACCCACTCAAATGATCTGTGCTGCTTTGGAATAAAAAATGATGAAACATTATATCTTCAAGTCACAATTCTGATTTTCAGTTATGAAAGAGGTGTAGGATTAAATGTTAACGGACAAATAATAATTGAGCTATGAAACAAACATATGTCAACAAGATCAATAAGTGGTAATATGACATGTAATTTTTGAAATCTTTTCACTACATGAATTAGGACAATGTTTTATTTGTCCTATTAGATCTAGTATTCATACACTAATACCTTTTTACCTGCTAAACATTTGTCCAAAACCTGCTCCTCCTGTGTAAAATATAATTTATAACAAGAGTTCCGACATCTGTTTCTAACATGCCTGTACTACAACGTTTTTACACAGTAATTAAAGAAACGCACCATGCCGCCCATTGTTAAAGTCTTATCAAGATCACCCCTTCCCGTAAAACTCACCTTCTCTAAGAAGTGAACCAAACGCTGAACTTCTGGTTAAAACCACCGCAATGTGTCATGCTTGATTATTTAATTGTTATTTCAGTGTATAATCTTTGCGTCAATTAGAATATTAAGCAGTATTTCAATATGGTTGTATAATTATCATCACGAACGAAAAAAATGAATGAAAAAAATGATGAAGCAGATACAATTATATTGGTCTAATGCAGATATTAAATAAATCCAGTAAACACATCATTATTTTATTGTTTATCTGTCACAGTTTATATTGTGTGTTTTAGAGATATTTATTCGAAATCATGATAGGATAAATATTTACAATAATTAATTACTTTAAGATGCATACAGCAAACAAAACCAGGAAGTTACTTTCTGCAGCACCAGGTTTTTTTTTTTTTTACAATAAATCATAATCATTGAATATATATATATATATATATATATATATATATATATATATATATATATATATATATATATATATATATATATATGTATATATGTATGTATGTATGTATGTATGTATGTATGTATGTATGTATGTATGTATGTATGTATGTATGTATGTATGTATGTATGTATGTATGTATGTATGTATGTATGTATGTATGTATGTATGTATATATATATATATATATATATATATATATATATATATATATATATGTATATATATATATATATATATATATATATGTGTGTGTGTGTGTGTGTGTGCAATTTGAAATAAGTGTGTAAGGTTAATAGATCTGTTATCATAATAGTAAAACTTGCAAGGTCTGCATGTGCAGTAGCCAGGCTTAATCAGCACCTTAAAGGCCGACACAATTGATGACACCTTAAGGCATGTAGGGTAGAACTATATAAGCACTATCTACAGGAAATACCTATGTATACAGCTATAAATCAGACTGGAGTATTATGCATTTAAAAGTCAGACCAGTGGTTTTATAGTGTAAAAAATCAGACTGGTACATGTAAAATGTTAAAAATCAGACTGGTGTAAATATTATTTTTAAACATCAATCTGGGATATGTACACTGTTTAAAAAAATTGCAACTGATCATTCATTGTTTTGTTTTATCTTGTTGCATTATTTCCCCACTTAATAGATTTAGGGTCCTAATGTACAAAACGATTAAATTGCTTGGGCTTGGCAACCTAAATTTTTTTATATATTTACAAAAATTTCCAAAAGGCTGCCCTACGACTAGTGAGATTGTACAGATACTTGAAGTGCTGTTGTGCAAGGGCACACTATGAAGTGTTTATGAACTGCATATGCAAAAGAACACCATTTTGCAAATATAATGATCTCAAGTCACAACTAGGTCACTTGATAGTATGTGTAATTCGTGTTATTAATAATTGCCACTCAGTCACTAGATGGTACTTAATTTTATTACTAATTACCACTCAGCCATGTAAAAAGATATGATTCGCTTTGGTACTCATTACCGCTTAGTCTCGTGATAGTATGTATAAAAACTGTCAGCACTTAAATCTGTGAAAAGATATTTTGTATTTAGTTTTCAATGATCCATATTGTTCTTCATGTATGTTAGTGTAATTGTTGTATATTGTTATAATAAGTTTAGCTTAAGGAAAAGGTATTCTGATATTCATTTGTGCCGCCAGATGTTTTACTTGTACATCTACTGCTATTTTACATCCATTACAAGCCCATTTAGCATAATTTTAATAATTTGCACCGTTTTTAAGTTACATGAGTGTTTTTTTACACACTATCATAAAATGCACTATGTTACTTCATTGTCTTCATTAGGATTCAACTGAATAAAATTAGGAAAAAAATTGTAATTTTTTACAGACTTGAAGAGTCTAATGCAAAATGAATGATCCAACTGATTTCTTTGTTGTTTTTTGGTTCAATTTGTATGGCTTAGAATCACATGGAAATAGATTACAATGTAACCTCATCAGTTTTAATTTGCTTGGAAAATTTCTCATTGGTGATTGCTTATGGAGAAAACCAATGATTCTGTAAAAAGGTTCATTCCTGTTTGATTTTTTTGCTTGGTTCTGTACGTAGATCTAAAGAATTTTCATCATTTGAGATTGAGTCAGTTGGTCTCAAAATTAAAATCAAATGATTTTGTTTTGTGGATGTAAATTGCCTCTACAAGAAACAGTCCGTTTAAAGTTGAAATGGAGTCATTTTGTTTTCTCCTTAAGATCTACCAAAGGTATCGTGGTTTTTAAGTTAAGGTCCTTGTTTCTCTTACATTATAATGTTTTAATATGTTTTCAATAAAACTCTTATCCACTTGTATTTGACACTTCTTAGATAGACTGATAGCTTTATTGATTATGTTGTAAAAAGTTATGCCGTTTGTGAATTGCTTTTTTTGTTCATTAGCGTAGCATTTGCTATATATATGAGAAAGTTTATATTTATATGTATTGTGTGATTATTTTTGCACATTCTCTTAACTGCTCGGTCTGTGTGGATTTTCATATATTGGGAGAATTTATTATTTTGCAGAATAATAAATATTCTGCGCTATCATGATACAATATCACTCATCACAGTAAAGCATGCCTAATTAATATTTTTATTATTATCCAATATTGTTTTCTACAAAAAGTCAGTATTTTCTTTAAAATTTAAGTGAGATTTAAATTGATCATTAAAAGTATTCATTGGCCTTAAGCAGAAATGTCCATAATTAATTTTTGTCCATATGAAGTGTCAGATGATCCTTTAATACAGTGGTCCCCAACCATTTAGTCGCCGAGAACCGGTCAACGTTTGATAATTTTACCGCGGCTCGCTGAGGGAAGGAGGGGGGCATTGATTGCTTATATTTTAGATTGTTCTGATTTAATAATTTTAATTTAATTATATTTAAACATGCCTTCAAAATAAAACACAGTTACTCCAAAAATGAATATAAATAAATATAAATATAAATGAATATAAAGTGAATATAAACCCAAGAGAAATACACAACAGTAAATAAAATGGAAATAATGTAATGTACCTTGGGCGGCCCGGTACCATTTGATCAACGGACCAGTACCGGTCCTTGGCTCGGGGGTTGGGGACCACTGCTTTAATATAATCATATCAAAAGTGTATTTATGAATACTTTTGCTACTGTTACCTTCTATACTCACTAACAGGTATGATAAGACTGCAAACAACAAAGATCCAGATTTGCCATATCATAATGCGCCTGTAGGGCAGGGTCAATGTTGTTTATTCTAATGATTGCTCCTAAATGTACAGACTCGGATCGCTAGTGCATCATGTAATGTTAGATCTGTTTCTGTGCAGTTTGCACTTAGATTCATCTTCTTAGCAAGCATATATGGTATTTTGCTTTAACTTCTTGTCATTTGTTACACCGTAATGCATTTTGATTAGTTTTGCTTGGATTTCACAGGTGTTTTTCCTATGAAAAATTTAAGAGATACATTGCATATAATTTATGACTAGAAAAACGTGTTAATCTTGCAATGTCATATATCTTTTGTACTACATGTCCTCAGTTATAAATCGAGTATAAATGTGAAAATCATAGATGTTGGTCTCTCATCATATATGTGACAGCAGATCAGGGTTTATGTTGTATTATCTACCGATTATTCCTAACAAACTGTATAGACCCAGATCTGCTGGTGCATTATGTGAAAGCGGATATGGGTCTGTGCAATATGCAGTTAAACTCATCTTGTAAGATATGTAGCAACTAAATCTATTTTACGATTCCTATGTTTATATGAGTTTCATTTACAGCAAGGGAGCTGGTTCCTCAAACTCGCTGCGTGTCACATTTCTTTAAATCTCTATATGGCTTTTGATATTACAAAATACTGAATCTTGTAAATTATACGGTTCAGTTGCGATTGATTAAGATGCCATTACAAGATTTATTTGTGATTTTTCAAAATGGGGGTTTGGCAGTGGCAAGTGAGACAAGTAAATTAGAGTAATTGTATCAAATGTTGTAGTAATGGTTGTAGAGGTTCACAAACTAAAACTGAAAGGTTGTCTTAAATGCATGATCTTTTCCCAAACACATTTAAAATTTGATAAGTTTGCAGTTTAAGTTGAAATATTTTGTTTCCGATGACTGTTATGATGATCAATTCAACATTTTGAATGAAAGTTGATTTTTTTTGTAATAATTTCACCTGTGAAAATGATTAAACTTGTGTGTGGAGTTTATCCTTCTAATAATGTTGCAAAATAATTTTTGAATGTGATATTTTTGTAAAAAAGAAAATCATTGTGATACTTGCGACTAAATAAAGTGGTAAAATCAAAAGTTGTAGTATCATTATGTCATACCTTAAGATACCTAAAAAAAATATTGCTATTCCAAGAGATCGTTTCCTGGAACAAAGGTATGCTTTTGTAATAATTCAAAATGTGGTGTATGTGTACTTAGAAGGATTGGAAATTGAGATAACAAAAGGTTTTCGATGTAGACTTTACTTTGTATTGGATCTTTTCTTGTGCTTAAAGCTGACTATCAGCACATTGTCAGACCTAATGTTATAATAGCATTCCATGGAAATCGTGGAAGGCTTGATACCTTGTTAACTTCATTATCACAGTATCAACTGCTGATTTTTATCTGTCTCAGCTGTTTATTGAAAAATACATATAGCCTGTGTTTGATAACCTGATTCCACCAATATATCCAGTGTCCGTGCAATTTTTTTTTATAACATTAATTTTAAAGTGTACTTTTTAAAACGTCATTTTTGCAACAAATACAGGTAGAAGATTTGCCAATAAGAAATTTACACTTAAGGTAGATAGCGGTATCATATTTACCTTACATCTGCCGAAAGAACTACGAATTCCAAAGTAAGTTGTGTTTGGGTGCCCCACTTGTTATGTTGCGCTTTTGCTACGTTATCATTATATGACCGTGGGGCTCTGAGTGGCCGAGTGTTCTAAAGCGCTCTCCGTTACGGATCACTGCCATCTCACCTCTGTCTTCGTGGGTTCGAGCCTAGGATTCGGCGAATGTGGATATGTGAGAAAGCTTGCCAGTAGTTTCTCGTGGGTCGGTGGTACTTTCCGGTGATTTCCCGGTTTCTTCCTCCACCATTAAAACTGGCCGCCATAAATAGCCTATCGTGTGCTGAAAAATGGCGTTCTGCACAACAACAACATCATTATATTACCAGACTGAGTTAATAAGAAACTATAATATGAAATTAATGGATAGAATAATAGACATCTGAGAAGAGATAGAGAATAGATCAATAGTGTTATAAAATGTAACAATTTAATCAATTACCTAAAGAAAACGAAGTGAACACGGGATATGAATGGTACATTTTCTCTTACAAATAGAATTACACAATTTATAAGAAATGTAGTTAGTCATTTTATTAACTTGATAAAATAAAATGCATCACATAATCGAGTGAATGATCTAACTCAATGCTCAGCATGGTTGCATGACATGGCTGATTTTAATCCGTCGATATAAATTTGTTAGTGATCGGTCAGAGTAACCACATTCGTTTTCCTCTTTCTTTCTGTCTCTGCAGCCTCTCTGAGACACCAACCACAACTTGGAACACTCTTTTACATTCCCCGTTGTGTGGTGCATATATTGAGCTATTTCTGCAGTTTTGCTTTCTGACATTTGCTTGCTTTATATTTTTATGAAGCCACATTTCTCTTTTCCATGTCCCTCAATTTGTAATGAAAAATACTTATTTCTAGAAGTCAGCGCCTTGCTCCCATGCATAAACTTTTACCACGTTTGCGAGGGATATTGCTTAAAACATTGAATTTCGTCAGGAAAGACACATCTCACATAGCCTAGCTAATCGGAATTAACTTTATATAAACGCCAAAAATGTAACACGCCCATCAAAGATGCATCAACTGTATCTACTCTGCTTTATTAATAATTATGTCTGGAAAAATAGTCCTATGACACCTGTTTCAAATAGCTAAACATTTTGTCTGGATTGTCTCCATGGTGTCGTTTCTTCGCTGCTTAAATACACGATAACAAGTTGACTGTTATTCGCTTTATGAATTTCGATGGCATACCCTCATAGATGCCACCGTTAAGCTCACGACGATATAAATCAGTGTAAAGCTCCCTAAATTCCGAAGTGACACAAATCACTAAGGTTAAACGCACATGTAGAGTTGCTGCTGGTAAAGAAATTGTTTCGAAAACACCTGCCTGAGAAAAGCAACACTCGAGTCATATCCTTACAGGAAGCGATGCTCGCACAAGAGCGCACAATACCGTTATATACTTTTTATTTTTTCTGCTGGCTATCGTAAGTCTTTTTTTGCTGCGCATCGCCCTGAGAGCGGCAGCAAGATGCAGCGGATGCGTTTTGAGCAATAAACGCCTCAGATGCCAAGAGAAACACGTACGGCAATTTCATCCTTCTATATATAATAGCAGTATGCAAGAGGTATCTACCTCCAATGTCAAATATACCAGAAACCTCATTCACCATGGAGCAGTATTTGGATGCATTATGAATATGTAGAGAATGATTGTCAAATGTTTGTTAAGAAAAACACCAGCCGGCATTGGCCACCAATAATGTGAAAATGTTGAAAAGACTAAGTATCACAGCGATGAATCGTTGGACACATGGCATGCTAGTTAAGCAAAGTATCATTCCAGTTAATACACACATGGCCGCCAATTTCATGGTAGTAGGATCAATCATTAATGCCCTCACTGTCTCCGGCTCAATCGAGCTCGTCTCGAAGATAAATAGAAAAGGACGAAGAAAGCGTCCGTCACGAAACTTAAAATCTGTTGGGACTTTCTTGAAAATATATGGTCAATGTTTGAACTGTTATATATGTAGGGAAATATGAATAGATATTATATAATACAGACACTCTCGAGACGACGATATTATAAGATGGTAGAACTAAAAATCAATTCCAATAAACAGAATACGAGAATTTAAGTTAATTTAAGTATCCAATTTGGGCTATTTATAGGTGTTTTTTTGTAGGACATTATAATTATATTCGCTGAATTTGGTTTTAATTAAACAATAGTATGCAAATAGATTATTTGTTCACATGCTTTGGTTTGAAATTGTTATATATATATATATATATATATATATATATATATATATATATATATATATATATATATATATATATATATATATATATATATATATATATATATATATATATGTATGTATGTATGTATGTATGTATGTATGTATGTATGTATGTATGTATGTATGTATGTATGTATGTATGTATGTATGTATGTATGAATACGTGTATGTATGTATGTATGTATGTATGTATATATATATATATATATATATATATATATATATATATATATATATAACTGCTACAGAGGCAAACATTAAGATGGTTAAAAGACGATAAAAAGACGCAAATTTACTTTTTTCTCGGGGTTTCTTGGTTACAACTGAACAAGCCTTAATAATTTTGCCGTAGTGTAACTAGACATATCGTTGGAAATAACTGATGATACCTTCCGTCATGCAAAATTTGTCAAATGTACAATATCTGTAAATTACATATATAGGTTTTCTGTCCTCGAACGCTATTTTTTTTGCCCAGTAATGTTTCGGAAGAGCATTATTTTATTTTAATTTAATTTAAAAAATGTGTATAGGTATTAGACACAATAATATTGTCATTATACGATTCTGATTCTGATTGTCACATCATGTCAGCATCACAAAATCCTGATCGTGACTTAAAGGTGAGCGAATTGTACAGATTCGGAGCTACTGATGGTGAAAAATCGGCGTGATTTAGCTGATAGATAGATAGATAGATAGATAGATAGATAGATAGATAGATAGATAGATAGATAGATAGATAGATAGAAGATAGATAGATAGATAGATAGATAGATAGATAGATAGATAGATAGATAGAGAGAGAGACAGACAGACAGACAGACAGACAGACAGACAGACAGATAGATAGATAGATAGATAGATAGATAGATAGATAGATAGATAGATAGATAGATAGATATAGTTTTATTAATATTTTTATTATGTAAAAAAAATCAAATAATAAATAATTGTTTTAAAATAATATTGTTAACGAATGTTCAATATTTTATAAGAACTCAAATTATATAATACAAATTATTAAAACTTTATGGTGTGTAAATTAGTTATAAGCATAAAATGAATAGGTATCGATAAATAATTAAGAAGTAATCCTTGAAAACCATACAATAATACTATGAACATATCTAATAACCCCACTTATCACTGCATAAAAGATTTAAAATCAACCACAGTTCAGAATATTTATTAATCAAACGTTTATATCATTCCTAAGTAAAACGACCATCTTACTAATTTGTACTAGCCATCGCCTTAAAACTCCAGACGATATGAAGAGAAAATAAAATTTAAAAAAAAATAAACATTAGTTCGCAAACAAAAGAAGAAATACTACCCGCGCACAATAACTACCCGCGCAACCAATCAAAAATAAGCTAGTTAAAATCTACAATGACCAAAAAGCATAACTGAATGTAATGTAAACCCACAATTGAAGCGGCTAACCTACAGGAAAAATAAAACAGCTGAATTCGAGGCACCCACCACATCGATTCCAAACTAAACAACAAATAATACATTATATTTCAGAAAAAATAACAAATAATCGCTCTATCTTTTACACAAATACCCAACTTCTATTAATATCAAACATTAGGTTAAAAAAATAACTAAAATAAACAACCCAGTTTAAACCCGCGCCAAATCTTGGTGAGCAAGCCAATCAAAATCACCCTTATTAAAACACACCTCATCGAAATAACATCAAATGAATGTAAGGTAAACCGACAATACAAGCGGCTATCCAACAGCAAAAACAGTTGAATCCCACCACATTGGTTTCCAACTAAACAACAAATAACACAACAAACTTCGGAAAAATAACAAATAATCGCACTATCTTTAGCACAAATACTCAACAGTTATTAATACCCAACATTAAGCTAAAAATATCTAAAATAAACAATCCGTCGTCAAAATATAGGTGCGCAAGCCAAACAAATTCACTCTTGCTACAATACACCATATCGAAACAGTATAACCGATTGTAACGAGAGCATTGCACAAAGGTAGCCAAGCCTAAGATATAAACACCGCCACACAACAACAAGCTGTAAATACTACAAAAGTGTAACAACCTTAGAAAATATACAAGTCTTATATTTAAACATAACAAAAAACAAACTAAAATTAAAACTCACCCATTTCACTTTGAACAATCCCATCCTACCCCCAAAATAAAAACACATTAACCCATGGAAATTATTTAAAACAACCAACCTATTACATTCATACTACCCTTAAAACAAAATTACTTTCCCATCAGAGATAAATCAATTAATCGAAACAACATAAACGATTGTTACAAGTTTTATACAAAGAAGCCAGACCTAAGACATAAAATTGCTACACAACAAACCCATTGACAATGCCCAAAACAAATCACAAATCTCCTACAGTTTCAAACAATAATACAAAAGTACAATCGCCTTGAAAAATCAATAATACTAGACTTAATTTAATATAACAAAACATAAACTAAAATAACCCCAAACATACCCTTTATATAACATTACTTAATACCATCATTAAACAAAGAAATTTTCTTTACCAAAACATTATTTTAGAAAAGGGGGTAAAAGAGATGAGAAAAAGAAACAAGGGGAAAAGGGAAACAATACTACAATAAACTTATATCAAATGCATAAAAAAACCATACTGCATAAAATATAATAATTTGGAAATTAATTTTTATAATCCAAATTTAATCTCAAAAGCACATTATTACAATCCCAATCATTTTGACCACTAAAAAATTAATAATAATATAACGAATATTGAGTCATTAAAATAAACACCCAAACTGATCAGCTTTAAAATCCAATTAGTCAAGGAATTGTCTAGATCTAGCACACAAAAAATTCCACCCTAATTTAATCCTCAATTAATACAATCATTAACACTCTTCCAACTAATAAAATATTAAAAATAAAATAAGAATATGAGTCTTTAAAAAAGAAACCACCCAAACTGACCAAACTTCAAAAGACAATATTTCTCTCAAAAAAGTCAATAATATACCACCCTTGACAACCAAACTGAAAAATCACCCGTGGACAACCGTATTATCTACTAACAGGAACCACCCAAAAATAATCAAAACTGTATAAATAATTAAATCTCATCAGACAGGTGAAGTATCAACATCTACAGCCAAATAAAACGCATAACACCAATGAAAGGTATCAATAACCTCCAAGAGAGGAGTGATGTGTCGAATTTTGAAAACTCTTAGAAGCTTTTGTTAAAGGAATTGTATCAAAGTCAACATAATTAAAGTAGAAAGGGCTAGAGATAGTTAGATGATTATTTCCATTTCATCTCTGAACGTCAAAAGGGAATTCGTTCTAGCCGACGTAACATGACCGAGTCAGATGCTATGGTACAAGAGAATGACTTAAGACCTTTCCACAAAATCGGCAAGGTTAAAGGCGGCATCTGGCTATAGATGATAGTTCAAAGTAAATGATTAATTACGGCATGATTAGTTGTTTAGGTTTTACTTTAGGAAAATTCTTTAGTCTTCTTCGATCTTTCGCAAGGAAAGTTAGTACGACTCCGAATTCGTAGAAAGTACGTTTTCGTTATTGAGTAAGGGGCCGGATAGTCCTCTCAGTTAGGAGACGGCCTATACCTGAGGTTCGTGGAAAGGAATAAAGAAACGACAAAAGGTACGCAATCTTAGTTTCCCGATTTTAATATGTTATTTCATTTGTTGATCTATTTTGCAAATGTATTCTTGATATGATATATGTATGTATTATTTCATTTTTCAGGATTTTAGTGAAATGCTAGTCATGACATTTTATTCTTTCATTTTCTAATTATCAATTCATTTGGAGAATTGGCAAGATTGAATGTAATTAATTAGATTAGTTGAAAAGATTGCATTTAATTGAATCTTTAATACATAGGAGTGATTAGGAATTTAAATGAATCAAGCCTAAGGAATGATGGGTAATGTTTCATAGTTTTATGGATTAGCTCTGTTTAAAATGAGTATGACCTAATATTAAGTGTACATCCATATACTAGTTTGTAATATTTAATTGATCACTTAAGTTTATTTCTATATGCTAGTTTGTAATATTTAATTGGTCGAGTAAACTATTTTAGAATAGTTAGATCTGAGGGTCTAGGCCATATGTAACTTAACACTGCTAGGGTTACATACGGGTTCATACGGCTGAGTTGAATGTAATTGACCATCCCTAGCGTGACCCGAATTAAGGTCAGGACAAGCATTGACTGACTAATGAAACCGAGAGTTAGGTAGCGTTCATGCGGCAGAATTTATGCCTTTTGTTTCTGAGCCGAATTAATGTAAAAATATAGATATACTTGGGAATGTGACCTATTGTCTATTGCGAGACATTTTTATTTATTGAAGGAAACAGCTTTCCTTGATTCACATGAGGAATCCCTGAACAATCACAGGACGAGAACAAATTCTACGCAGAAATCTAAGTCCAGAGACGATTGCTAAGTCAGAGTTCGACGGACAAGAGTCCAAGACGAAAAAGCTAGACAAAGATCGACAGAGCAGAGACGAACGGAAGTCTTGATGTCTGCATAAATTAGGTGATGAAGTCTCTCATCGTTACACTCAAAGGTCACATCTCATTGGCAATGAGGATAGCAATTTAACGTTGAAAGTAATTTTACATTTAAAGAAATTTGTATTGTCTTTTTTTATTTGAGTACATGTTAGTACCATTTTTCCTTCTTTTGTAACTAAGTCATTGATTTCTTTTCATTTTAAATTCTGTTGATAAACTGATTAAATTTTATATTTGTTCATTGAAAGGGGGCTCGTTTTGTTATTTCTTCAATATACTCATTCAGTGATCTGCATTCTTCTTTCTATCTATCCACACTGGGTAAACTACACCGCGGAGGTCATTCCCTAGCAACGAACCGTAGTAAAAGAGGTTGGTGTGTTTTGCACGCCGTCAACCTGGCACATAAGTGGGGTCTCGTCCGGGATATTTGAACAGTGGAAAAAAGTTGTATTTATATTTTGTAGCATGACGGTAAAGTTCAATAAACTTATCTTTTGTCACGTCACCGCATTGCTCGCTTGCAATATTTCTAAGGTCAACATTGTCCAGTCCTGGAAATAATATAAAACAACCCGTATTTCGCCGAATAAATCTGTCAATATTATAAAATCCTTGAGCGAGATAAACAGAATTACATTGTTTGTTACGTGGCAGTGAGAAATACGATCTTATTTTGTTCATCTCCATGTTATTTAGCGGAATATCGTCAAAAACTACTGTCTTATGTTCATCTGCATCAAGTTGATTAACTGGAATAAGATGTTCTGGCTGCCTAATTATAAAAAAATCTTCACCAGCCTTAAGTTCATCACGAAGTTTGTCATTATAATCGCTTAATAACTCATACTTATCTTGCTGTGGATTGATTGTGTAAATATAGACTCTATCGTAGTTAAAATTATCACCAAGAAGCAAGTTCATAAGCAAATTTGTTTTTCCTGATCCAGTTCGCCCAACAATAAGATAATGACAATCAGGAAGTTCTTTGTTATGTTTTTGTTTCACCAGCTTCTCTGTATCAAAGTTTAATATCGACGATTTTGCCATTTTGTATAATATTAAACTAGTGTTGATAATTTTATCTAAGACAGTAAATAATGAGTTACTATACAAAATTTGGAACACTATCAGGAGATTTATCCACAAAAGGTTACGAAGGTGACTTATCCAAATATGCAACTCTTGATCAGCTCAAAAATGAAATCAATAATTTACTAAATCTTACCAGTGTAGAACCAGATGAAGTCGTCATTTTCCAGGACAAAGAAGGGCGATTAAAAACGAGTGATGTAAAACTGCCAGATGTACTTGTACGAATTCCTAATGCGGTTGCTGATAATATCATGACTTTTAACAATCAAGGTAAGATACAAGATTCTGGTAGGTCAGTAAATGATTTTGTTAAAAAAGCTGGTGATTTATTTAATGGGAATATTGTTATGAACCAGAACAAGATTACAGATCTTGGATATCCAGCTACAGATGGAGACGCTGTAACTAAGAAATATGTCGATGATCAGGACGTTCCAATCAGTAATGAAATAACAGCGCTCAAAAATGAATTTACCGGTCACGTAAAAACGTTTTTAAATTTTCGTAGAAACATAAACACGCTTAAAGATGATTTTTTTGGGAAATCCATCAATTGTTAACATTACACTCGCTAATATTAACACAAAACTCAATGATATTAACACAAAACTCAATGATATTATTAGTGGAATTCCTAATATTGTTGAGAAAACGAGTATGGTTAAAATTCCTCACAAACAGATTAAAAATATTGTGTATACTGTTGATACTGGTTATACTGGGTGGACAGCAAAAAATAATTCTATCAAATATATTGCAGAAGTTACCGGTGTGTATAGATTGTCAGTGCTTAGCAGTGCAAAGTTTAGAATATCTACCAAATATCTATTTCGTCATCCAAATGATGACTCATCTGGAGTATTATCTGTAATAATAAACAAAAATTCTGAAGAAGAATTTGTACTTTAACCAGTTGATAAAACTTTAAAATTAGCAATTTTTCTCTGGTGTTTGGAATTTATAGCTGAACAACCAGCTCTTATTATGGATTAACCAAACATAGGACTATGTGAACTAATATTATAATGAAAAGAAGTATAGTTGATTTCAATCATATTTCAAAAGATATTCCATAACAATATGTAGACGCATTAATACAATACTATAAATATTATCATAAAAAACTTTGGTGCGTGAAAAAATGTTACAAATACTACAACAAGACCCTTCGTGTAATATCTTATCTACCCTTGTTAATGACCAGATCTGGTATAATTTCAAGTGGGGTATCATTAAATCCTTTTTTGTTAATCATATCCGCTATTGGTGTTTCACTTACAGCGGCGTGTAAAAAAGTAGAACCAAGACTTTTGATAAAGAAGCACGGTTGTTTAACATCAATTAAAACTTACAAGAAACTACTTGATCAGATCCGGTCTTACCTACGAGGAGTTTAATATAATATGGATGATTTATTACGTGAATTTCGTATTATTGACAATATGTTAACAGATATTCTACCAATGAGGGTTAGCAAGTATGAAATAAAAATATCACAAAAAATATGAGTAACATAAAATTTTATCTAAACTTAAGATATAATATAACTAAAATAATATCATTTTCATTCTAATGCTAGTTTAATTTCCGCCTTGTTAACTGAAACGTTCTAATGTACAGTTTAGTTTTCATCCTGTTATCTGATAAAAATATTTGTGGTAAAACCTATTTGCCGTCTTTAGAATAATCGTATTCCACGCATGCGCTGTTCTAACAAATTCGTCACTTCTGTTGACAGAGCTTATCGCATTCCAACACCTGTTGTTTTGTCTGGTTACAAAATATCTGTCTACATAGTAGTAGTATTAGGAAAATGAGGGTTTTGGCGGGGGTGGGGGAGGAGGTGTGGGAGGGGGTGGTGGGCCAAAATCCTCATTTTCCTATACCACTATTATTGACAACTTTTTAACCCAGTTTGAAAAGTTAGCTTTAATACATCAAATACCCAAAGAACAGTGGGCTATTAATATTTCGGCATTTTTGCAAGGCGCTGCCAAGGAGGTTTATCATAATTTGGCACCCGCCGAAAAAGATGATTATGAAGCTATCAAGAAAGCATTACTACGGCACTATGAGCTGACAGCTGAAAGTTTCCGTAAACTTTTCAGAGAGTCATCTAAGAAAGCCACAAAGTCTCACGCGCAATTTCATAATCGTGTACGCGTACTTTTCGATAAGTGGATTAAAATGTCCGGAGCCGAACTTTCATACGAAGGCATACGGGAAGAAATTCTAAAGGAACATGTCCTCAGTACATACCGTAAAGACCTAATAGTATTTTTGGCGGAGCGTGATTTCGCGACCTTAGAAGATATTAGTGTAATGGCTGAGCGATATGAAGCTGCACACTCTCGTCCACCACATGGAGTGGCAGGGACCGAACCAGCGTCCCAGAGTTTAGGAGAGGTAATGGTTTAACACCTATCTGGCGGAATGGTCAAAATGGTGGGAAGCCAGGGGATGACAATCCAAGCCGTGATCAGTCCCGGGGCTCAGGTAAGTCCCAAGGGATGGACAAGATAACCTCTGGTAAGAAGGAGGAAGTTGTGTGTTATTGCTGCAACAAACCCGGCCATATTTTTAAAAACTGTAGAAGATACCGTCCCACTATAAATGTAGTAACCCCAGATACTAGTAAACAGAGTAATCTATTGGAGTGGTCCAATACAGCAACAGCTACGGTAAGTGGCGTAGAGGTTACTGTGTTGTACGACACCGGTTGTAGTTATCCAGCTTTGGTGGACAGCAAGTTTGTTAAACCTGCTGATTATACAGGTGAGATTGTAGAGGTACAATTTGCAAATAAGAGTAGAGATTCCCTTCCAGTTGTTTATATCAATCTTGATTCATTCGCCCTATGTGAAAGGACGAATTCAAGCAGCGTGCTTGTCAGGGTTGTCGCATGATGTTATTTTAGGATGTAGGTATGTATTGTCACAACCTAATCCTATGACGTGTACACCTGTACACGTGGGGTCTGTAGAGACTAGGTCTATGAGACGAAGGTCAGGGCCGAAACCGTTGAAACCCTCGACTTCGCCCATAGATAATTCGCTACCTGGCAAATTAAGGAGACTTCAAGAGGAAGATTCTACCCTTAATAAGATACGCGGGTATGCAAAAGGATACGTCAGTGCGAAACTTACCCGACTGTGAGGTAGAGTTTTCACTGAAGCGAGGTATCTTGTACCAATACGCTTGAAAGGGGACCGAGAGGTATAAGCAGGTAATTGTACCACGGTCTAAGCGGGAGGAAGTACTTAGGCTTGCACATGAAGGTTTACTTGGTAGTCACATGGGTGTGGCTAAGACGCGAGATAGGTTAGTTAGGGAGTTCTGTTGGCCAGGTGTGTATGGTGATGTAAGGAGGTTTTGTCTGTCATGTGACAAGTGTCAGCGAGTGGCACCTAAGACCTCACATCGCCCAGTGCCGCTAGGAACTACCCCTCTGATTGATGAACCTTTTTCACGGGTGGCAATGGATTTGATAGGTCCGATAAAGCCCACAGCGGAAAGTGGCAATCGTTATGTGCTAACGATTGTCGATTATGCTACACGATGCCCGGAGGCCGTTGCTTTAAGGAACATCGATTCAGTTACGGTAGCTGGGGCGTTGTTAGGGGTCTGGTCTAGAATTGGTGTACCAGACGAAATACTAACTGACCAAGGGACGCAGTTTGTTAGCCAGGTGATGGAGGAAGTAAACCGATTACTTTCTATCAGTCACCTGACTACTACCCCTTATCACCCACAGTGTAACAGTCTTGTAGAGCTTTTCAATGGGACATTGAAACAAGCTCTAAAAAAATTATGCGAAAATCGAACTAGGGATTGGGATCGATACCTTCCCGCGATACTCTTTGTGTACCGCGAAGTACCCCAAGCTAGTCTTGGATTTTTGCCGTTCGAGCTTGTTTATGGGAGGACAGTGAGAGGACCCATGGCTGTATTGAAGCAGTTGTGTACGGATGAGAAAGCATCCGAAGAGGTAAGAACAACATATCAGTACGTTGTTGACCTCCGTAATAAACTGGAGGAAGTTTGTAACTTGGCCCAGAAAAATCCCTGTGATGCAAGGGGACGTCAGGCCAAGTACTACAAACAGAAGGCGAAAGAACGTAAGTTTGAGGTAGGAGACAAGGTGTTGTTGTTGTTGCCATTAGCACATAACAAACTCCAAGTGTCTTGGAGAGGACAGCTCGTTGTAACAGAGAAGAAGGGTGGACAGAATTATCGCATCAGGGTGGGCGATAAAGAGAAGCTGTATCACGTTAACCTACTTAAACGCTACCGAGAAAGAGAGTCACCTACTGAGTTCGTAGTTGCTACAGTTGTGACGGAAGAACTCGACGACAATGGAGGAGTGGCGGAAGTACTTCCTAGTTGTCTGTTGACGGGGAACGAAACTTACGTAGACGTCGTCCTTGACGTAACGTTAACGTCAGACCAACGTGGCGAGGTGGAGGAGATACTTCAGGATTACGAAGGTATTCTGCCGGAGAAACCAGGTGTGAAGGATTTGGAGGAGTTTAGTATGAAGCTACTGGAGGAAAAGATGAAAGATAGACTGACGTCAGACGCCATTGTTAAGCTACCAGACGTGACGAAGGACTTTGTGTTACGTACAGACGCTTCTGACAGAGGTCTTGGTGCAGTTTTACTGCAAGAACATGATGGGGACTTATTTCCTGTTCCATACGCGAGTAGGAAACTTAATACCGCTGAGCGTAATTATTCAGTCACTGAGAAGGAATGCCTAGCGATTGTCTTTGGGATCCATAAATTTCATCGTTATCTGTATGGGCGAAAGTTTATTCTAGAAACCGATCATCAAACTTTAGCGTATCTTGCACAGGCTAAATTGACTAATGGGCGTTTAATGAGGTGGTCATAGTTTCTACAACAATATCAAGTCCAGCTACGTTACATTCGTGGAAACTTAAATGTGGGGGCAGATTGCATGAGTTGATTGCTTGAGTATGAGGTGAAGGGGTCACTTCAGGACATGTAAACATTAATTAAACTGTAACTTCAAAATTCGATGAGCAAAATACCAGATTTCACTCTTAAAGAGGGGCGTATGTGATGTGTCGAATTTTGAAAACTCTTAGAAGCTTTGGTTAAAGGAATTGTATCAAAGTCAACTTAATTAAAGTAGAAAGGGCTAGAGATAGTTAGATGATTATTTCCATTTCATCTCTGAACGTCAAAAGGGAATTCGTTCTAGCCGACGTAGCATGACCGAGTCAGATGCTATGGTACAAGAGAATGACATAAGACCTTTCCCCAAAGTCGGCAAGGTTAAAGGCGGCATTTGGCTATAGATGATAGTTCAAAGTAAATGATTAATTACGGCATGATTAGTTGTTTAGTTTTCCCGTCAATCCAAACATTCTACGAACAGGTTTAGGAAACAGTCTATTCCGATTGGTTCATATGGATTTATGGGCGTAACTCTGTAAGAAATTAAAGGTTATACTTTAGGAAAATTCTTTAGTCTTCTTCGATCTTTCGCAAGGAAAGTTAGTACGACTCCGAATTCGTAGAAAGTACGTTTTCGTTATTGAGTAAGGAACCGGATAGTTCTCTCAGTTAGGAGACGGCCTATACATGAGGTTCATGGAAACGAATAAAGAAACGGCAAAAGGTACGCAATCTTAGTTTCCCGATTTTAATATGTTATTTCATTTGTTGATCTATTTTGCAAATGTATTCTTAATATGATGTATGTATGTATTATTTCATTTCTCAGGATTTTAGTGAAATGCTAGTCATGACATTTTATTCTTTGATTTTCTAATTATCAATTCATTTGGAGGATTGGCAAGATTGAATGTAATTAAAATTTCATTAGATTAGTTGAACAGATTGCATGTAATTGAATCTTTAATACATAGGAGTGATTAGAAATTTAAATGAGTCAAGCTTAAGGAATGATGGGTAATGTTTCATAGTTTTATGGATTAGCTTTGTTTAAAATGAGTATGACCTAGTATTAAGTGTACATCCATATACTAGTATGTAATATTTAATTGATCACTTAAGTGTATATCTGTATGCTAGTTTGTAATATTTAATTGGTCGAGTAAACTATTTTAGAATAGTTAGATCTGAGGGTCTAGGCCATATGTAACTTAACACTGCTAGGGTTACATACGGGTTCATACGGCTGAGTTGAATGTAATGGACCATACCTAGCGTGACCCGAATTAAGGTCAGGACAAGCATTGACTGACTATGTAAACAAAGCGTTAGGTAACGTTCATGCGGCAGAATTTATGCCTTTTGTTTCTGAGTCGAATTAATGGAAAAATATAGAAATACTTGGGAATGTGACCTATTGTCTATTGCGAGACATTTTTATTTATTGAAGGAAACAGCTTTCCTTGATTCACATGAGGAATCCCTGAACAATCACAGGACGAGAACAAATTCTACGCAGAAATCTAAGTCCAGAGACGACTGTTAAGTCAGAGTTCGACGGACAAGAGTCCAAGACGAAAAAGCTAGACAAAGATCGACAGAGCAGGGACGAACGGAAGTCTTGATGTCTGCATAAATTAGGTGATGAAGTCTCTCATCGTTACACTCAAAGGTCACATCTCATTAGCAATGAGGATAGCAATTTAACGTTGAAAGTAATTTTACATTTAAAGAAATTTGTATTGTCTTTTTTATTTGAGTACATGTTAGTACCATTTTTCCTTCTCTTGTAATTTAGTCATTGATTTCTTTTCATTTTAAATTCTGTTGATAAACTGATTAAATTTTATATTTGTTCATTGAAAGGGGGCTCGTTTTGTTATTTCTTCAATATACCCGTTCAGTGATCTGCATTCTTCTTTCTATCTATCCACACTGGGTAAACTACACCGCGGAGGTCATTCCTTAGCAACGAACCGTAGTGAAAGAGGTTGGTGTGTTTTGCACGCCGCCAATCTGTCACAAGAGGAAACATACATGCATCTAGCAAATACCTTGATAACACCCACCAACAGCAACAACACAACAAATAATCACGCTACTATAAACAAAATTAGTCAACAATTTAAATAATAATAACAATACCAATAAAACAAGAAGAATAAGAATAAGAACACTAGCAATAGCAATTGTAAAAAAACAATAATTACTTCAGAAAACATTTATGGTAGAAATATAAAATCATTAATATAACAAAAAAGATTTTTTCATTAATTTCGGCAGAAAGATAAGGTATAAATATTTTAAAAAATAAAATATAAATAATAAATATTAAATACGATAAGGTAAGTTACAAAATAACAAGGTTCAGATACAATCGCAATATTATAAATATTCAGATTTCTCAGCAAATATATCGAAAAGGTATAGTAGAAATACTAAATATCATATTAATATAGCTACAAATATTTTTCAGCAATTTCAATTGACAGGTATAGTATAATAAATAAATAAATAAATAAATAAATAAATAAATAAATAAATAAATAAATATAATAAAACAATATAAAATAAATAAATGAATAAACAAGATAAGTTAAGGTAAAATATAAAATAATCGGGTTCAGCACCGATACCCAACTAACCCAGAATGAAAAAAGGAATAATAGGAAAAAAGAAAATCAACAAAAGCATCGACACGGACCAACTAATACAAAAAATGTGACACTCAACGGCAAGAACCAAATCAAAGCCAAAAGAGCCAAAAAATCCGAGCACTATTACAAAAGATGACAGAAAGCATAGAAGAACAACTAGCACCAACCAACCCGGCCATCAGTACAGCAACAACAACCATGACCATTCCCAGAACCCAAGACATCAAAACATATAAGGTCATCACTGTAAAGACAACAATTGACAAAGATAAGATCTGCAGGCGAACTAATAGGCAAACCGAAGAAAGACCTATCACATGCACACAAAAGTGAAGAAAACAATCACAGGTAAAAGACAAAAAACTAAAATAACATCGAACTTATAACTTACACTACTAACCAAAAGATACCAGAAGAATGGCAATGAAACCCAACCCTATCAGTCACAGAAAGGAACACAAGTCCAACATCATCAACAACATAGAAAAACCCAACAATACATTCTTCAGTAACTCATCCGGAAACACACACAACACAAAAGGGTAGCTACATTATTAAAAGAAAGAGGAAAAATTATGTTCATGACAGCAATGAAGCTGGACCCTCAAAACATATATACCACTCAGAACTGGAAGAAATACTAAAATCAATTAGTGACAACTATAACCTACTCAACACAATACAAAAGACCAAACAGAACAAACAGAAACCTGATACATTGAATTGGAATATGAAGACCAAGCTACAAGACCCAACAGCAAATATTCATTTAAAGGCCCAGAAAAATTTAAAAGAATCAAAACAGCCAACCATCCAACAACCATATCTGACTCCAATCATCTTGTCAGGGCACTAAAGAAACATACCGACGCCAAGAAAGGCAACAACAACATAGTGATCGACCAACCAATGGACGAAACAACCAGAAAAGATCAAAACAAAAACAACAGGATAACACAACCCACCAAAAATTGGGCACCAACTCCACAATTCTAAAAATCAGCGAAACGAAAAGCAATGACTGACACTCATAGCGCCTTCCCCATCAATAACAAAATATGAAAACTCACACAAGATAAGTCTGCCTACCCCAAAATCAAAAGCAGAGCAAAAACTACTGTATGCACAGCAGTCAAAAACCTGGACCATCAAATGAGACTTTACCAGAACAAAGGCCAAGAATAGAACGAAATATCAACACCCTCACAACAACCGTACCATGTACCACACACAGAATAGGACCACACCAAATCCTTGAAAAGTAAATACCCGATTAAAGGACCCACCACTATAATCAAGAGAACAAACCTATCACCAAGCTGTCAAATACGTATAAACAATTGCAAACAACAGCAGGATAAACAAGACAACAAACACCTTCAATAATGACAAAAACGAGCAACGAAATAGACTTCCAGCCCATCTGACACACTCTTCATCAGCAGCACAGATTCCGACTACTAACTTTTAACTCTGTTACCATTAATTGTAAGATTAAGATTAATATAATGCGATCACGAAGCCCAAACATCATCATATGGTGCACAGGCAAAGCTCAGACCATGACATACATGAAAATAACAAGCATCACAAATGCAAATCAAAACCCAGAAGGCAACCAGGCACAAGACCAACAAACCCACGGTGGAAAAAAACACAACACCAAAACAAAACATCAAGCAAAACAAGACTTATACCAAAAAACAATCCCCAAAATAACTGTATGGCAATGGAACTGCATAAGCCTTTACTCAAACCATGCAGAGCTTCTTACAACAAAAAATCAAAATTAAGACGAACCAGACATCATATGCATCCAGAAAACAGGACTACCGGCAATCTGCAGCACTTTATCCTAAATCAAAGAATATGACACTAATTATATATAACACCGGCCACAAGGAAATAGAGGTGGGGGAAAACCCCAAATACATTCACAACTTAAACCTAAGTTCTATAGAAATATTCAGATCAACGTAGAAAACAATCATGTTGAACATCAAGTAATACAAATACAAATAGGAAACAAGAAACATCACATCTACAAGATATACGACCCACCTACCCACACAAAAAACTCCACCTATAGCCGCCAACAACTGATTGAAACTAACAGGAAACACACGGTCGTATGTGGAGATTTCAACGCCCACAACACTGGATGGGGAAACCACAACACCGACACCAGAGGAAAACTCATGGAAATATACATCAGAAAAAACCAATTCCGACTGTTAAACACAGAACACAAACACGACTAAACCCAACAACAAGGGCCCAAAGAACATTGGACTTACCAATAGCCAGAGTGGGCATTCTGCAACACACACAATAAGAGTCTCTGCAACATATCACACTTACCCATCCAGACAGCCATGCACTTAAACCGACCAAAAAACCTCCAACATTACCAACCTAGATTGAAAGCTGACAAGTAGACTGGAACATACTTAACAACATGCACAGTGAGAACATACAAGACCCAGACCACAATATATACTACGACAAATTCACCCAAGTCGTCAACACAGCAGCACAAGAAACTATTCCAAAGACAAGCGGCAGACCAGGCAAATACAACATACCATGGTGGAATGATGACTGCAAAGAGGCGATCACAGGAAAAGAGAAAGAATTCAACAAATATGAATACCAGACTATCAACAGATTTCATCAACTACAAACATCATGAAAGCAAAGTTAAAGTAACCCTGCAAACAGACTTAACTCCAAATCATCATAGACTCAATATCCACATGGACAGCCAAATGGGGGTTCAAAATTGCGAAAGACGAAGACATATTAATATTTGTCACAGCTCCCCTACCAACGCGGACCCAAACCACTAAAACTGCATTTCCAGGGTACATAAAATAAATTTGACCTCCTTCTTGGGAATGCTACTGGATGACCAACTTATCTGGAAACATCATATCACAAACCTGGTCAAAAGATTCAAACATGACCTCCACATCCTGAAATACCTCAAATTTACAACATGGGCAGCTGCCCAGCAAATTCTACTCATCCCATAAAAATCTCTATGGATGCCAGATCTATGACTCGGCCAACAAACAACATCTTAAGAAGCTCGACAGCAAACAATATCAAGCTCTCAGAGTAATTACAGGAACTCTTCCAAATACATCATTAGAAGAACTACAAGTACTCACAGGAGAAGCACCCATGCACATCCGAAGAGAAGAACATATCCTACGATATGCTATATGGAACACCATAAACCCAGAGACGAACCCAACCAAAAGAGTCGTCAACAACTGTCACATCTCTTTGAACAAGATACTGGTTCCACATCCACCTGCCTGCATAAAAGTCCATCTATTGCAACAGGAAATGCCAACCATTCTACTTCAGGCAGAACAACGTCGATACCACATCTTAACTCCATGGAGGAATAAAAACCCTGCAATCAACTTTACCATCAGGGCAATGGAAAGTAAACTACACAATCCCTTTTATGTGTTGACCACGATCAATAACATACTTGATTACCAGTACAACTAAAATACAAAGATCTATACCGACGGATCGAATAACAAGGAGCTTAACAGAACATCATGAGCTCTAACAATCCCAGTGCTCAACCAGACAATAGAAGCAAGATTACCAGACGAATTTTCTTTATTTATACAGCGGAAATCTGGGCCATCAAAGAAACAAAGCCGTGGACTAAAGAACAATAAAAGCCGCAAAATGTTAAAAATGTTATAATAACGGACTCGCTAAGCGTACTGCAAATGCTTGAAACGGGAGCAACGAAGAGCAGATAAAACGTGTTGTAGGATGCAATGATCACACTACGAGATCTAGAATCTAAGGAGATCGCGGTAAAGTTCCACTGGGTGGCGTCCCAGATCTTCCTCTCTGGAAATGACAAAGAAGAACTGGCAGCAAAACACAGTCTATAACACAAGCAAATACAAGATATACCATACAGTCCATAGGAGCTGTAGAGCAAGGAGAAAAAGGGACAACTCCAAATACAAAACTCAACAAAATAAAGTACTAAGCACTCTTAAGAACTACATTCCTTTCTATAACAATGATAATAATGCTAAAGTTAAACCATGAAATAATACATGAAAAGCATGATGCATTTCAGTATGTTGTAATACCTTAATGGTATTGTGAATGGAGTTTTGCATGCATAAACAATTTCCAATTCATGTGTAAAAAGATTGTATAATGTTAATCGTTTAAAGGTGAGATGATGTTTGACCTACAAGACTATAGCATATTTGATCATGTTGATTTTATCTCTCACTGAAAACGTCTACCATATATATCCTTCCTGAACGTATGCCACCCACCCACCATTGTTTAGATTGCCGTCTGCATCTCTTATAAACGTGTACTGTGATAATGTGAGATACAACCTTGCTCTGGTCATGGTAATGTCACGCTTTCATTACGAATACGTCAAGGAATTCATCTAGAAGACAAAAATAGTGCAAAAAGCCATGGGACATCAACATTAAGTGGAAAGAAGTTCACGTGTTAACAGTCATTGTGCCCAAATCATTTCCATTTTGGACCGTGCGTGTGTCGTGTTGGAATTTCACATGAATTGTTTAGGAAATTAATTATCTTACCTTTCATGGTTTTGGAATATCAAAGCCAGAAATATGATGCTAGTCCTTAAATTTGTAACTTCAACCACCTGGTGAGTTTTGTTACTGGACAAATTGAAGATGCAAGATAGGGATGGAATCAATGTGCCTGCCTAAATCACATTTCACACTTTTGTTGAGCAATAAGATAGATCTGATGTTGCTGTTATTACTGTAAGTTCTTGATCGTGTAGAACTTGTTATGTTTCTTTAATGTGCAGAAATAGAATGCACTTATCAGGGACTATTTCTAACCGTATTTCAACTAAATGCATCACCAGCACGTTGTACTCTCGCTCGATTCACATTGAAATTCACTTTTCCGTTTCGTTCATTTCAAAATAATTGCAGCCATGAATACACAAATAGGGATAAAAGTAAAAACGCACACAACGGACATTGAGAGGACAACTTAACTCAATCTAAATTTTATGTTCAGAGGAATTTTTCCATGCAGTTTGAACAGTTGACTTGGTTACCGCCATAGCTAGCCCTGAGAAGGACAAACAATGATTGTCTAGCTAAGGTCATGTGACTTCAATAGACGGCTATAAATATGAGTGCACAACAGTGCACTGGCAGACAGCTGTCAGAGCGGCAAAGTATGAACATCTAAATAGAAGAGGATTTCGGGCACATATTCTAAAACCATAATTTATATAATTTTTACATAACCCCAAAACTTAATAGTATTGCTATTGGAAATTTTAAGTAGATTTATTATTGAATTTAAATGCCTTGGAATTATTATATAATTCTTTATAAAGCCTTTCCTATCTCCCAACACACTGCTCTGTACTAAAATTATTTATTTTCAATTAATTCACGCTACCATGCCAGAATGTGTTACATCCATTATAATAACATAATATATTTCATCATGATATAGTGTATTATAGCGCTGTCTTTTGGCATTTAGACAAACAAGTCTGCTCTATATTATCTAAAATTAATAGTGTTGTGACAGACACTATGTTAGCTAATTCACTATGCGAGATTGAATAGTACGTTCTCTCTCACTTATATTTTCATTTATTAAAATCAATTTAAGTCCCGAACTCTGGTCTTTTCGATATTTAACACATGGGGTGTCATAATATATAGAAACATTATACAATTCTTAAAAGATATAAATCAGCTACAAAACATTAAAAAAATTAATAAATAAAAATAAAAAATTAAACTAAAATACAAATAAACAATAATCTATACGAAACACTAAACTTAAAAAAGTAACCTATAATAAATTAAAACAAAAAAAGTTACCACCAAACTCAAGTATTAAAATAAATATCAACAACAACAAGAAAACACAAAGCTAGTGAGGAAAAAATGGCAAAACAACCATAAACACTAAAGGAACAAAAAACTAATCTAGTGAGGAAACATTAGTGAAATAACCACAAATACTACATCAACAAAATCTAAGATAGTGAGGAAAATGGGTGAAACAACCAAAGACTACACCAAGACATCATTATGGGAATCACGAACCAACACGAATGAAACAGGAAGACAACCCTGTACACCAAAGATAACTGATCAAGAGGACGACAACAACAAAGATATAGAAAAACACAGAGGAAGGAACAATCCAAGAAACTCAACCTGCTGCTCAACAAATCCTTTCCTTAGGTAGATGAGAAGCTCTACCCACTACTGCACAACTATAAGGTAAGACTCAAAGGATGGAACAGTCCCGAAACCTCAACCTGTTGCCCAACAAACCCTACTCTTAAGTAGACGGGAAGCTCTACCAACTGCTTCATTATTATCCGGTACGACTCAAAGGAAAGAACAGTCCAGCAATCTCTACATGCTGCTCCACACATACACCCTTAAGTAGACTTCCGCAAAACTATAAGGTACGATTAAAAAGAAGGAACAGTCCAGGAAGTTTTATCTCCTGCTCTTCACGCTACAAAATAAAGAAATCGGTGAAAAAAAAAGGAAGGAACAGTCCAGGAAGCTCTAGTTGCTGCTCCACCAACCCTTCCATCACCAGTAGATGGACGGCTCTACCCAATACAAAACAAATCCCCAGAAAAACATCTAAGCATCTAAGCAAGGAACAGTCTAGGAAGTACTACCTGCTGATCCATAATTCCCTCCCCTTCTCATCATGCACCACAGCCCTGCCTGGAGCTATGGGCACAGCCTCGGACAATAGCTCAATCTAGGGCCGAAAGCACAGTCTGGTGCCAAGGTCCCATCCCGAGGGTATAATCAGTCGCGAAGCACTCTGTGCATAGTTAACTTTAATCTATGGAAAATATCTATCGAACATTCGTTACAAATATTATAATTTTTGAATTTATTTTATAATTTAATTTATTTCATATGTGATGCATAATAAAAATAACAAAACTGTTTATCTTTATTTATAAATGAAAGTTTATGAAATTATGTCCAACAGAGATGTATGTATCTTTTCGATCCAATTTTATGTATATTCATATTTTACAATGTCAATATCTGCTATAAATGCATATTTCCATATCAACTATTCGTTAAAGAATAAAACAGATTAAAAACGTAAGCATGACGTCATCCTCTTTATTTCTTATTCTTTAGATTATTGTTCATTTAGAAACGGAGTATATTTAATGACGTAAGTAATACTATTGAATTCAGTTTGAATTCAGCCTGATGAAGCAATAAAAAGAAACCAGTCACACATTCTACGTGTTGGTGTTGTTTATTTTATTATATATATATATATATATATATATATATATATATATATATATATATATATATATATATATATATATATATATATATATATATATATATATACACACATACACACACACAGAGTAATGTGACGGATTTATACTTGCAAATAACATGAGTACTTGCTGTTGTTTTGCCTTAAGGTAGTAAATTAACTTTGTGCATCGATTATGGTCCATTTTCTAGCTATAGACCACTGAAAATGTGATTGTGTAGCATTGGTATAATGTGCTGAAATTTTTACAATTTTTGAACTCCAAAGATCATTGGACGAGGTCTCTTTATAGTTTAGTGACGAATCGCCGCTTATCGTCAAAAGCGTTTTTCTAAACAGAACCGATTTTAAAGTTACTTCCTCTGTGACAGTAGACAAATCAACGTTGTTTAATAAACATCACATTCAAAACTTCTTATTTTACTCTGTCGTTTAGGCAGCAAAAATTCTCTAGCCTACCTCTATTTTTATTTTTCTGTCATCAAATATATATAATAGTTGTGGCGTATCCCCAACTATATTTCATGCTTGGCCAAGGACGACGAGTAAAGTCGACTTTTCATATGCCAAGATCAAGACCCAAGAATATGATCGATTGAAAGCTATTAATTTGTCTCGGATTAAAAATTTCTGGAGCAGTAAAGCTGATTTCACATTTATTAATTCCGCCATTCTGTCACCACGACAACAAGATGTGCTAATGACGCGCAGTTTTTTATTATTTTTTTATCTTTTGTGTGTTAATATAATTCATTCTCTCAGTCAAGCATTATAAGGGCTGATCATCAATCGATCAAAACCTTGAAGATATGTTAGTAGTTGTGTGCGGGTGTCTGGGCCACAATGACACATACAATTACGTAATGTGCTTACTTTGTGGGTCGCTCTGAATCACAATTGAAATCGAATGTTTAAATTGTCCATAGTTTAAGACACAAGGGAAATTTAACATAGAATTGATCTATGCCACACACTGTCCCAAATCTTTTCTAGCCAGGTGGATCAATATATATATATATATATATATATATATATATATATATATATATATATATATATATATATATATATATATATATATATATATATATATATATATATATATATATATATCAAGGTACTCACAAAAACCTGTTGTTAATTAAAAGTTTTTGATTCCTACATAATAGTAGTAAACGCAATATTTCAGTATTAGTTATGGTATTTTAAGTGACTTAATTATACATCTCTTGTTAGTATTGACGTAGATAATCAGATTAGGAGTTGGTCAAGGATTTTCAATGCCTACTATTTTCAACTATCCACCTTTTATTCACTTTTCGAGCATCCTTTTGTTTCTGCCATTTTTTATTTATCACACACACACACACACACACACACACAAAACGTATAACATATATTGTATAACGATACCTTATTTACGTTACATTATGTTCACCCTCATACATGAATTCATTATTGCAAGCCAAATTACCCTAAAATTGTATTATATATCTTGTATCACGATGCACAATTTCTGTTATTTTATACATCGCATGATGTATAAATTGATACTTGTGAGCCAAAGTACCCTCAATAAGTTGGTATAAATAATAGCTTGATTCTGGTGATTGTACATAAAGGTGCTAAATATATCAAATTTATTACAATATATAAAAATAATATATCAATACGTCTGTCTTTGAAGTATTTCGTTATTTGTAACATTCAAGTGAAAATATGTCTGGAGAATTGCTTAATTTAGGTGATACTAAATGGCTAATTAAAAACTCAATCCCATCTTCGTAAGATATTGATATGTCTATATGTCTGATTGATGGTTTAAAACACAGGCAGAAATAAACGCAGAAATAAGTCAAATATTATAAATACGTTTATCTTAGGAGCCTTACGGTTCTAAACTTTCTTTTATATTTTTGTGCATCACAGAGGCACAAAACTATTTTTGTTTGATTTTGGTAAAGCCTACTTTCAGTTATTTAACCTAAAAGGCACTTCGCGGCCCCGACATCTACTTTTAGATCTTAACTGTTTATGCCAATCAGCATTTCATAAAATAATTACAGCGTCTAGTGAAGTGTTTATCGTAAGGATGGTATGCAGTTCAAGATTTCATTATCCGACTAACATCATGAAGATGGGATGTGCTTTCAAATAAATACATTATCGAATTAGCATCATGTAGATGTTATGTGTTATCAAGGAACATTATTCGATTAGCAATAAAATGTTTTTAGATTAAAGTATTAAGATTACATCTTGCCTTTGCCACAAATGCGCCAGGAAAGTAGTCATATTAATATCCGATTTTGTCGACCATTTCAGCATCTTGTTCGTATGTGACTTTTTTGCTTCGATGTATTAAATTGGGTATAGTATAAAAACGTATTTGTGAGCAGTGTTTGGTTTAACTAATTCGGCTGTGTATCTTTAGTTCACTCTAACCACGTTCGATAAAATGAATAAATCAAATCATGGATATTATAAAATTATCCAATTTTGCAATTTTGTTTGAGCAAATCTCGATATGGTTAGGTTTTCATTGTTCGGAAAATAATTTTACTCTTTCTATGACTTCCACTACACGGCTCAACGGAGATTTTTTATTTATTTTAATCTTTTCTATACACAAGCACGTTTTACGTTTACAGACATGGTCAGTGTCACAATTAAATGGTTTCCATGATGACATTGGCAGATAGTGCGGCATGTATGAAATGAATAGGTCTAAAATTTGGGAATTTGGAAAGAGATAACAAAGACTAGTAAATGTTTAAGGATTGTCTAAAAATATCGTGAACAAACTGGTTAGCCCAGAAATAAGACAACTATTTGTATAATATAAATTTTTATTAATAAACTTAGGCGTCGTCCAATGACTTTGGGCTTGAATATTTTGTACTAACTTCAAAATTGTAAGGATAAAATACGTTCGCAACATTCTTCTCTCATGTGTAATATGTTAATTAAAAAGGAAACGTTGATGTATTTGGACTAAAGTAGAGTTAGTACTGACTAAATTTACTTACGACTGCAATTCAGAAGTGTTTAGTTTTGTATATAATTTATTTATTTGTTTCTATGATGCGTTTGTCTGCAAAATAAATCCAGTGAAATGGCAGAGATAGGCAAATTGAACAGACTTTCTGAACATGTTTTTGAATTAATGAATAATATTGGAAGAAGTGTCAATGTGAAGAGGTGAATGTGAGAATTTTAAATAAATCCTATATTGCATTATATGACAATTCATGACATCTCTCAATAATACGTAACTTTTACAGGTCAGCAACCATTAAACCATTTGCGTCACAAGATTGCCATCCAGTTGGCAATAACAATCACTTATTACCCGACGTTTTACAGAAAGTGGCTTACCAACAGGGTAGGAAAAGATAAACATTGATAAATTCAATTATACAGGCAAGACATATGGGAAGCTTTATGTACTTGATCGGAATCACTAGTTGATTCTGACATTTATCTGCATTGGGTTCTAAGATTTATTCCATCTGCGGTTCTTTTTCGTTATAGATATACAAAGTTTAAAATGGTGCATGTTTAAAAGCTGGCTTTGTAACTGCAGTTAATAATATAAATTGGAGAAAGTGAATGTTATGAAAATAAATCTAAGTTTAAATCATATGATTAGGGATTATTGCATGTTGGGTTGAAACGTTAAATACATGCGTAGACGCTAATATTACTGAAAAGATAAATACACGCACAGACACTGACTGATATTACTGAAAAGATAAATACACGCATAGACACTGACTGATATTACTGCAAAGTTAAAAACACGCACAGACGCTGATATTACTGTTGAGATATATAAATTCCCACTCTCTGGAATTACTGAAACGTTAACTACATACACAGTTACTTATATTACTGACAGGATAAATATATAAGAAAAAGACTTTTTTATTGACCCGATAAACATGCACAAACACTGATACTATTGAAAATATTTTTTATCGTTTGTGGCTGCTATTGTAAAAGTTCTTTGGATTCAAATTCTCATATCTAAGATTTGTTTTAGAGAAATTAAAACTTCAATGATCACTTTTACAAGATTAAGCGTAAAATCTATTACTGCGTCATCCTACAGCTCGCAGGATCAGGACTTACAATTTTTTATTTGTTAGATTCTCTCTCTTTATATATATATATATATATATATATATATATATATATATATATATATATATATATATATATATATATATATATATATATATATATATATATATTAACAACCCGTGTGTTAAATATCGAAAAGACCAGAGTTTGGGACTTTAAATGATTTTTATACTTAAAAATACAAGTGAGATAGAACATGATTTTCAATCCCGCATAGTGACTTTACATGACACAGTGTCAGTTACAACACTATAAATTCCAAATAATATAGAGCAGACTTGTCTAAATGCCAAAAGACAACGTTATAATACACTAAATCATGGTGAAATTAATTCTAGCATTATATTCATGTGAATCTTGACAGCTAAATTTATTATATTGACAGAACTCATTCTGACACGGTAGGGTGAATGAAATGAAAAGAGATACTAATTCTAGTACAGAGTAGTGTGGTGGGATATAGCAGTGGTTCTATAAAGAATTATGAGGCATTTAAATTCAATAGCAATCATGTAATAAATCCATTTAAAATTTCCCAAAAGAATATGATTCAGTTTTGGAGTTTTAAAATGGCAAAACTAATATCGGTTATGCCCAAAATATTATGGTTTTCAATTAGATTTGGAATATATGGCCGAATTTGTTTTCTAATTAGATGTTCATACTTAGCCGCTCTGACAGCTGTCTGCCAGTGCACTGTTTTTCACTCATATTTATAGACGCCTATTCACGTCACATGACCTTAGCTAGGCAATCATTGTTTGTCCTTCTCAGGGCTAGCTATGGCGGTAACCAAGTCAACTGTTCAAACTGCATGGAAAAAATTCCTCTGAACATAAAATTTAGATTGAGTTAAGTTGTCCTCTCAATGTCCGTTGTGTGCGTTTTTACTTTTATCCCTATTTGTGTATTCATAGCTGCAATTATTTTGAAATGAACGAAACGGACAAGTGAATTTCACTGTGAATCGAGCGAGAGTACAACGTACTGATGATGCATTTAGTTGTAATACGGTTAGAAATAGTCCCTGATAAGTGCATTTCTGCACAATAAAGAAATATAACAAGTTCTACACGATCAAGAATTTGCTTAAGCTCTTTTGTTAAAAACAATTATCTTTGTATTAAAGGAAGATAAAGGATTTGTTTAATGTTTTCCTTACTACCTGGTTTTGTCTTTCTCTATTAATTATGTTAAAAACATATATCGGTTTAGCTTTCGTTATTACACAAACTGACAACACTTAAAGATTGTTTACATGTACAGCTTTCGTTATAATTCTTAGGATATGCAAAGTACGCCTTAGGATATTCTGCATGCGTAGAATTTGCTCTGCTTCATTTACAAAGATGCGAATCACTCGTGTAAACAATCTACGATTTTAAAACAATTTAGAAAGCTACTTGCTTTTTTGCACCACCTAATCAAGATAATCATCTGTGTAGCACTCACGCTGGCTTAAGTAAACCTTCTGGAAAATATATCTATATCAAGGGTTTCCTCTGCAATGAAGTCAATTTGCTGGTCGTGCCATTAAACCTTTCAATGTTAGGCAAATAGTTTATTTCTGGAGATAAAATATTCTAGCAATATGTTCCCATTTCAGCACTGTTTATATTAAATCCAAACCACTCAGCCATCTTATTCTCAATTGCTCTTATTGTTTGCATGTTCTTGGGATCTGAAGAATAACAGGACAATCATAGATGGTTTTAAAATCCTCTTAGGAAGATTTAGATTGTAATAGGTTGGCCAATAAAGTCATCTATTGTACTTGCTGATAAATAGACACAAATGACAATATCTACGTTATATATCAAACTTCATTGAGGTGGTACGATTTAGATGGAAAATTTTAATGCTAATCGAGATTTTATATCGTTTCTTGATCATTATGTAAGTTCAAATATATTATTATCCGAGACCTTAAAGTGCGTAATGTATAATGACATGCGCAATACGCAATACAATATTATTTTAATGTGTGTGTGTGTGAGAGAGAGAGAGAGAGAGAGAGAGAGAGAGAGAGAGAGAGAGAGAGAGAGAGAGAGAGAGAGAGAGAGAGAGAGAGAGAGTCATATCCACTTCGCTGATTTATTATCTTTCAATGACATAGATACATTGTTTGGACACCCTGCCTGCCATTCTTCAAGTCTCTCTAATTATGTGCAGAAATATAATGAAAATAAATATCATGAAGCAGAAGGGATGCAGTTGAGAAAAGCATGTCATATTAAATCTCTGACAAGGTCTCGTTTTTACTCGCCATGAGTCTTGCATACTTTCGGCCTCTTGACAACATATTACGAATCAAAATTAGACATTGATCTTAAAGCATCATCGTTTATTATTTATTGTTCTTAATTGGACAGCACTTCATTTGGGAGAAAATATAGCAGCACGTGCAGAGTCTATTAAATTATCTCAATAAACTTGCAGATATTTTTCCCATGCGGCACGTTATATCAATGTCTGGCAGTGTATATATTCAGAGAAATCATAGCAGGTGTGTAGAGATTCAAATATTTATCCTGCTCCAAATGAAAATGATTTCTGGCTTTTTATGGTTTTAGCAACACAGGGACACACATGAATGTGGAACTAAACGAATGCAGATTTTTGTTTTAGTTTTCAGCTGTAACATTCACATAATTTGAAATTGTTCACAAATTTAAAATTAAAATAATAAGGCACTATTGAAAAGAAATCGTTCGCCGCAAAATGATTGTGACTTACATTAATGAATATAATCAACTGATAAATTTCACCTTCTTTAATATCAACTGAACGAACCCCATAGAGATTGATAGTTTTAATAGCGCGGCTTAAATGGCAGATAAGCTGATAGATGCAACAGTATGGCTTAAATGTCAGAAGACCAACATTCTTTCTTATGATTTTGAAAAAACTGGACAGTTCAGTACTGATAAACAAATGTATGTTCCATATATGGACAATAATTGTGATCAGAAAACATATATTACGATTCAAGATGACGCTCTCTGTCCGGTGTATTGATTTTGTCTTGTTGATAGTTATCCTCGGTTAGATTTTGAGAGGAACGATGGAGACACAATAAACATAGTTATTCCTTTTAAATGCAGTTTTGTGAGGATTACCAGATTTACGTCTAATGTGAATGATGACCTGGGGTCATTTTGATGGCCTGATCATATAAGTTAAACTGACATAGAATTTATGAAACAGACGCGTGGTCTTATTTACTTAGGGAATGGCGAAGCAGGAACAAAAGGGCGACGTCATACTGTCTGCACTCTTGTCTTTGCCTGCAACTCTAGTTCCATATCTTGTGTCATCCTACTTCTGTCGCAGAATGTCGTATGACATTAGCATAACGGCCAACCAATGATCAAAATGTAATGGATTTAATAGTTTGCTTTCTTTGGGGGGTGGGGTCAAAGTTATACTAAAAAGACAACGGTGACGATTTATCGATTTATTTAATGCATACTTATTCAAAATTGAAACCAGAACAGGCAAAATAATGACAAATCTTTGCGTGATCACGTTTAATGATCTAAGATTTTATGTATTCTATTTTGCAAGATTTGATCGTTTAAGATGTTCAGCTGATAAAGGCTTGTATAACTTTCTATTTCACTAATGTAAGTGTCTTAAACAGATAAAGTTTGAATTAATAATGTACATTATAAAAGTATCAAAAATGTATTAATATAACATACGGTATCATGAGGTTCATTGATATCGTAAAACAAGAATATGAATTTAATTCAGACTGTACCCTAATTAAAAGGAGACTTATTCTCTATGGTGGTAACAATTTCAAATTTGAAACCCTCGGTTTGGTAGTTGACGGAATAGCAAGACTCCCAGCGCGTTTATGCTCAATTAACGTTTTTGTAGGTGAGCCATATTACATGAATTAACATACAGAGGTTAGGCCCGTAAATATAAACGAATACTCTAAAAGCTAATAGTTTACTTTCAACATTATGAAAAATTATTATGAATCTGATATACTCAGAAAACTTGTGTTGATAGCAAGAACTGAAAGCGTCCGATTTTTACTCTAACTTTCTAACTGTAGCCATTAAATTATATCAGTTTGTATAAAATCTGTCAGTCTCTAAAGGTGATATCAACTCGTGTAGTCGGTACTAGATGTCCCATTTTTCACTCCTGAACAAGGCGTAAGAAAGAGGAAAGAAACATGGTTTATCGGAATTGAATACAGAAAGAAAATTTGGCTACATAACACATCACCATGCATTTTAAAAAATTGAATGTATTTAATATTTATACTATTTCATATTATGCGATAGATGAGATACAATTGGGTGATTTCTAAAGAGATAATACCCAATATATTTTACAATCGTTACTTATATTATATTTTATTTTCAAGTCTTTGTCATTATATTTATTTCACCGGAGGAATTATTCATATTACTATGAAACTGAAAATCAAACAACTGCAAACATTGAACAGCCGTCAAGTTTATATTTGCTTTTATTACTGTACTAACGCGCAACATGATGGAGTGAACCATTTTTGTATTTTCCAGCTTAACAAGGGAGTTACCCAACAGGAAACACTAATATCAATATCTCGATAGCTAGGAATTAATTTTGATACATGAAACATGTACAAACTTATCTCATTGTAATGTTCCTCACGTTTTGCATCTAATGGGATCTTGTGTCACATATATTAAGATTGAGGAAACAAAAATGATAAATGTCGATGGTAGAACTGATTGAAACTAGAAAATATTTGAGATAATATACATTGAAAAATACAATATTTTCATCATTTCAAATGTATGTATGTATGTATGTATGTATGTATGTATGTATGTATGTATGTATGTATGTATGTATGTATGTATGTATGTATGTATGTATGTATGTATGTATGCATGCATGCATGCATGCATGCATGCATGCATGCATGCATGTATGTATGTATGTATGTATGTACGTATGTATGCAAGAAAAAGTTCGTTATGTAAGGAAATATTCTTTTTATGTAGTTAGTTGTTTCTTCAGATGGAATATCGAGTTCGTTCTGTAATAGTTGTTTCTTAAATTAACCTTTTACTCATATCTTGCTATGAGAAGGAATCTTGTACTGCTTATGATATGTCTCAGCTCTCGATCAAAAAGGAAGAGAGACAAGAGGGTGGTCTTTTTAAGAATAAGGTGTCACTTATAATGGTACATATTTGGGAAAGCTCTGGCAAAGAGAGGTAGCAGAGATCGCTATAAATATAGACGGACACTCTTCTCTGATCTGGGACTAACAACTGTTATTGATATATATGAAACTATATTCTAAAGATACACTTAGGCATACAATACATATTACAATACATATTGAATAATTTCTCTGTGATCTACTAGTTCATATGCTTGTAAAGTTCACTACATTTTAGGATGCGATACAAGCGATTGCATATTGATTGAAGCCTAAACTTCAATAATTACGACTGATGCTATAATCATTTCAAGGAATATATTGTGTTTCATATTATATAGAATAACAACTTGCAAACGATCACTGGACATTATACTGTATTATCTAAAGAATACTATGAAGCTAGTGAATTCATACAAATGAACATAAAAACAAAAAAAAATTTTATTACATTATAATAGTACATAAAAAGAAAACTCACAAAAATATTGCGACTACAATTTACTACAAAAATCTTTAAAAGTTTTTAATAGGAAATTCTCACCTGCAAATATAGACAGACACTCTTCTCTGCTCTGGGACTAACAACTGAAGATTCAGATAGGCTCGGCCTTTTTATATTCCGAGATAACAAGGCACATGTTCGTGTCCCAATCAGACGGCCTGTCCTAATAAAGGCTAGTCTCGTGAGCGGATTACCTTTTTGTCAGGTGTTGTTCCTACCCTTTCATTATTGTAAAGAGGCTATTGCTTTTGTTCCACTCATAACATGGATTATGGCAAATTTTAATAAATCTCTTTTGTTCAATTCGTGACAGGGATTACCACTCGTAACATGGAGTAATAGTTGAAAAGAAAACGAGACCTGATTCGTTCGGCTGATTATTTGTGTTACAGCTGAAAAGAAAGCGAGTAAATCGTTTATTGTTATGAACTTTGAACCAGACTATTTAGTACTACATTTTGTGAAAAGCGGCTTCTAAAGTAAGTCGGTTATTATGTCATCCAAGCCATGAAATATTGAACCAAGTTATTCAATTTTTTAACTAATCTCAATTTGTGAGTAACAAGATAGTCCTACACACCTTTTAATTTTTCTAAACAAAATTGATATCCTAATAATACCTTCTTTGTCATAACCGAGTCCTCAAGTCTCAAAGGAAAGGAAATTGCAAGGCAAAAATGTAAAATCAATACATTGAATTGATAAAGGTTAATAAGTTGCAAAGGCAATGAAAAACAATTTCTTTGCAGTACATCTTGTGAAGTGCAAAAAGATAGTAATACAATGAGAAAACACTATACTATTCAATGGACTACAAATACAATAGAACACTATAATAGTCATTATGAATAGGATAAAACACACTGAAAAATGCAGTACATGATTATTGTTAAAACTAAAACATAAAATGAGAAAACATCCATAGCATAACCGAATAAACAGAATAGTAATAAAATCTGAATATAAAATGAAAACAAATACACAAAAACAGATACATTTCCTGGTTATAGTATGAAAGAGGATACAAAAAGTTTGAATATACAAAAAAATTGTATCTAATCTAATACTAGCAATGGGCCTTGGTCAGACGTTGGACGTCATAACAGGATAATGAAGAAAGGGTCTAGATGGACTGTAATCGTATTGATATTTCATTGAGTTTTGGCCTTACTAAATTCTAAGTACTTATTTAACGCAGACGTTTGGTAAAACATTTTGTTTTATTTTGCCTGAAGAACGAAGATGAGGACGATATGTTGTAGGCTGACCACGTTTACGACGATGCTGACAAACGTGAGAGACTAGTGTATGTGTTTAAGGTAAACTAGTGTATTGTTTCAAGGAATGATGATTGTGAAGAATGGAGTTTGAAAAACTGCTGTCTGAGCATTGAAATAATGCGACATCATGGTGTTTCAAATGATGTGAGCAGAGAAAGGGTGCTTGAAAATTGAACGAATTGAACGAAGCCTGTATGCCGATACAAGAGGAATAGGAAATGAAGTTGTTATGGTTAAGTCAGAGTTTCCGTTTACTTGGGTTAGCTGACATGTAGTCGCGGTCGTAAATACCCAGTGACATGAAGGTTGTCAATCATTGATGGGCCAGTAGTGTGCCAATAGGAAGGGCAGAGTTGAAGCTGAAGAATATCAACTATGACACATTGAAATCCGGACACCATTAATAAGTTCATACTGACTTACTTCATATGGAATAGCTTTTGCGCGACGAGTACCATCTGGTAATGTGTCTTGCTCTGAGTAAACATACATATCTTTGAAATCAGGTCACTCGCGTTGATACTGGGCGATATCTGGTAAGTCAGAAGAAGAATCACTGTGTTCTCATCAGTGTGCACCGCAGACATGATGGGGGTGTCTTCCTTAGTGTAGTATAAGGTAACTTCAGCTACTTCTTCCTGAATGGAAGAAACAGCTGGTTCTGATCGAGTAGGTGATGTAGTCTGTGTAGTCTGGGGATTTCTCATCTTCAGAGTGGGTGTTATGCGTTTGGTCCTAGTCACGACGTGAGTGTGCGTCTGCATTTGTGTTTTTACGTCCCGGAGTGTAGACGATGTCGAAATCGTATTCTTGCAATCAAAGTGACCAACGAAATAGTCTATTTGAAGTGTGTTTGACTGTCCTAAGCCCCACGATTGCTTTGTGATCTGTAAGGACAGTGAATTTCTGTTGTGACAGGTAAACATGATAAGTTCTGATGCCTTCTAAAACAGCTAAACATTCTTGTTCAGTAACAGACCTTCGTTTTTTCAGCGTCTTTGAAAGTTCTACCGCCATATGCAATAACATGTTCTTTGTCATCTGTCCCTATTTGAGCAAAATATATCATAGAGCGGTGCCGCTAGTATCACATGTGAGTATAAATGATTTGTTAAAATCAGGATAGGCTAAAATAGGTGCCGAGGTAATAGCTATTTTAAGTGTATCAAATGCTGATTGGCACTTGTCTGTCCAGAAAAATGAACTGCCTTTTGTCAATAATTTGTTCAAGGGCGTAGCTATAGTGAAATAACCGTGAACAAATTTCCTGTAATAATTGCACAAACCTAGAAAACTCCTAACATCTTTTTGCGTTTTAGGAACATGGAATTTTGTAACTGCTGCGATTTTAGATTCATCTACCTTTATTCATATTGTTAAGAATTTATGACCAAGATAAACAACTTCAGACGCTACAAAAACACATTTGGAAGGTTTGAGCGTCAAGTTTACTTGACGCAAACGATCAATAAAGAGCTAAGGATATTGGAGGTGGTTTGGAAAAGAATCGGAAAAATATTAATATCATCTAAGAAACATAGACTATGGTATACCTCTGAGAACATGATCTAAAAGAACACAATAGGTAGCAGGTGTATTTCTGAGTCCTTATGGCATTAAGTTCCATTGGTAGAGACCACATGATGTTATAAAAGAGCTCTTATGTTTGGTTCAGTCATCCATTTCAATTTGCCAAAATGCGGAATTTAAATCTAAGTTGCTAAATAAAATATGGTTGAGTTTGTCCCAAGGCATCAATGACTTCATCTAATCGTGGGAGAAGGAATGTCATTGGTTGTGTCACCTGGCTAGGTTTCCTACAGTCAATAGCAAAACGATATTCACCATTTTTCTTTTTGACCAAGACAAGTGAAGATGCATAACTAGATGAACTGGATTCAATTAGGTTGTGCGCTAATAGCTCATCTACCTGTCTATCAATTTCTTTATTGATGTGCGGTGTGGCACGATAAGATTGACAACGAACTGGCATGGAATCATCTGTTTCTATGCGGTGTGTGAAGACATTTGTACTACCTAATGTATTTAAGTTAGTAGCAAAGACATCCCTAGGCTGATTCAAAAATGCAGTAAGTTCCTGTTTTTGGGTGTCTGTCAAGTTTGAAGAGCGTAAATCAAAATTAATCGGTTCTTGTGTTTTACTCGGTTATATATTCACGATGCCAGATGTGTTATTTCTGTCAAGAGTGTCTTCATTAATGGCAAATATTGTTTGTGGGTGTAGTACGTCAACACAAGCTAATACGGTATTGGCAGGTATATGCATGGGTACTGGTGTGGGGTTAATGATCTGTAAGTAATTCTTGTTAGAAACAGTCACAATTGTTCTTGCAGAGAGAATAGTTGAATTCGACAAACTGTGGCAACGTTCAAGTAAGACAGATGTGCCTTTAGGAATTTTACTTACGCGTACTGCGATTGCACTGATCGAATTAGGCAGAATTGTAGAAGTCTTTTTAGTACGAGCAAGAGCAGACTGGCTATGAATTAAGTTTTCAGTAACGGTATCGTTTAGCGAAGATAGCGTTTGTGTACCTAAATTCACAACTGCTCTGTATTTGGTTATAAAATCAAGACCTAGTATGACTGAATTATTTAAGGCGGGCACGATATAAAATGAATGACAGAAGTGTATATCTCCTATTTTCAAGTTAAGTTGAAGCAAGCCTGATACACATGGTTTTTCTTCACCAGCGCCAACTATTTGAGAAATGTTAGACTTTTCGAAATGGCGAGAACTTAACCCTGCACGATGAAAAAATTTTGCATTAATGGCCGAAATTGTAGCACCCGAGTCTGCCAACGCGTGTGTCGGTTTACCGTGGACGGAAATTGGAACTAGGGTTTTGTGAATGGGTGTAACTAAAGTAACTTGTGGTTGATGGTTATACTCACAACAGTTTCGGGAAGATAAGCACACACGTGAAAAGTGACCTATCTTTTGGAAATAGTGACACTGTGCATTGCGTGCAGGAAAAACTGTACCTGAGGTACACAGTTCGCCACATCCAATACATGGAGTGGGGTAACGATTGTGTGGTCACGGCTGGAAGCGGGAAGCACGTGATGGTTGAAAAGGAAAGTGACGACTCGGATTGCTTTTAGGAAAAGTTGATGGAGGTGGTGTGTACGTTTGATTTGGTCTAAAATAAGTATCTTGCGACTAAGTTGATGGAGGTGGTGTGTAAGTTAGATTTGGTCTAAAATATGTATCGTGCGACTGAGCTGATGGAGGTGGTGTGTAAGTTGGATTTGGTCTAAAATATGTATCGTGCGACTGATAATGTGAGATTGAAGGGTGTAATGGCAGTTTGGTGACATTAACATGCGCATGGGAATCAAGGGACGAAATACTGTCTTGGGTCTGTTTTTAATTTGCGACCACTTCGTCTTTGAGTTGTTTAACTTCTTTCAAAATGGTGTTAAGGGTAGACAAATCAGTTGTATCAGTAGTGGTAATGGATTTTTCCGCCAAAACTGCTGCTTGGCGCAATTCAGCCATGTTTGCTGGATTTTTGTTCATTACTATCCTCTTTACAGAGGGTTTCAATCCCTTCAAGGCCACTGCTAATAAAACTTGATCTGGGATCTGTTTGTTTGTTGCTATTTGGAATAGGCGACTTAAATAGTCCATAATTGATTCAGAAGAACCCTGCTGAGTTTGCAAAATGGAGAGATCTAAAATGACATCATCATGGTGAAATATAGATTCAAAACGCATTAACTAGAAGATGCCAATTATGTGTAACACTCTCTTGTAAAGTATCATACCAAATCTTAGCGTGCCCTTGAAGTTGAAAAGGAAACGCGTTCAAAATCTTTTCGTCTGACAAGTCATAAAACTTGGCCCATTGGGTAAAATGTTCTAACCATTTGACAGGGTTCTGCGACTGATCACCCTTAAACACATCTAATTTGAAAGCAGAAGACATACCTGTGTGTGTGAATCTGTTGTTCCCAGAAATACTAGCACTTCCAGAAGAATGTTCAGTCTGAGAGAAATTTAAACCAAATGGTTGAACCGTGAATGTTCTAGTATGTGACACAGTTGGAAAAGTTTGTGGAGTGGTCTTTGGGCGTTCTAGGAAAAGAGTAGGCTGTGGCGTCAGAAGCAAAGGTGAATTTGTCTACGTTAGGTGGAGCTGGCTAGAAGGAGTAGGCGGAAGTAATGATGAATCAATAGAATGGTCGAAGACAGGTTCTGGAGTGGGCGTATATTGTGTTAAGTCAATCAAAACGTCATCAGGAAGAGGCTGAAGAATAGGGTCTGAAGCGGGTTTCTGTGTGGTACGTGCTGAACTGGTTTGAATCATTGGTAGAGTCGGCAATGGAGGGTAAATCGTCACTGGCGATGTGTAGGTAGAGGATATACCGTGTAACAGGATCGAAGTTGTAGGAAGAAATAATCTATCAATTGCAAATGGTGGCGCATTTGCGGCTGTCTTTGATTTCGTAAAACCGGGTGGCGTGAAATGTAATGGTGTTAGGAGTTCCGGTGCTGGTCTGCTCCGTAACTTATAATCATGTGGGGTCACACTTTTGTTCATTATATTCATGCGTGATTCTTCTTTTTATTCTCCACTAATTGTTATGTAAGAAAAAGTTTGTTATGTAAGGAAATGTTCTTTTTATGTAGTGAGTTGTTTGTTCCGATATAATATCGAGTTCGTTCTGTAATTGTTGTTTCTAAACATAACCTTCTTCTCATTTCATGCTATGAGAAGGAATCGTGTAGTGCTTAAGATATGTTTCAGCTCTTGATCAGAAAAGAAGATGGAGAATGAGAGTGGTCTTTTTAAGAATAGGGTGTCACTTATAATTGTACATCTGTGGGGAAGCTCTGGCAACGAGAGGTAGTGGCGATAGCTGTAAATATAGACAGACACTCTTCACTGTTCTGGGACTAATAACTTTTATTGTTATATATGAAACTATATTCTAATGATACACTTAGGCATACAATATATATTACAATACATATTGAATAATTTCTCTGTGATCTACTAGTCCATATGCTTGTAAAGTTCACTACATTTTAGGATGCGATACAAGTGATTGCATATTGATTGAAGCCTAAACTTTAATAGTTA
>JAEAOA010001313.1:157500-182500 GCA_016746295.1 Potamilus streckersoni
GGGGTGAGGTGTGAATGATCTGTAATTGCGAGTGCATGAGAACTCAGGTCCGGCTGGGTCTCTACATTGTTTTACGACGATTCCGAAAGCAAAATTCCTCGCCTTGATTGGAGACATTTTGTGGATGATTTTTTGCGAAATGGTTGTGGACATTTCAAAAACCCGTATCCGCAATCGCATCCATAGCCCATTCTATTAAATGTATAATGATATAAATGTCAACAAATAGAGATGAGAGAGATCGAGGATGATTAATCAATTTGTATATGTCATATAATTTACCTCTATCAACAGGAAATATCCAACTGTAACGAGGAAGTCTCTACCGTTCAAACCTTCGCAATTGCATCGTGGTTTTTGAGCTGGAGGATTCCGAAGACTCGCTACAGAAAAAAGGTACAGACATGAGATCGACGACATCGAACGCTTCTAGTTGTGTGAGACTGGAATCTCTCTGTGATGTGGTGATACAGGGCCATGTCCTTACAACTGCATCACGCAGGTTCCATAATAAGTGTTGAATATACTATTATTGGTCTCTGCCTTTAACATTGATATACATATTCAACTTCATATCAGTCAGATTAAAGTCATTATCAATTGGCGTCGCACATATATTGCACACTGCCGACTCGGATTTCTCGGAGACTTACATGATAGATGTAAATAGGATCGAATTATTTGCAAATAAATACTGGATATTGATTCTGTATAATGAGAATTGACGTTGATATCTTAATTCTGTGTAATTATGTATTTGTAGGTGTGATTTAAATTTTTAACGTACCTTTAACAATTGTTTCAGTCATATAGTTACGATGTCTGCAAAGTCACTGTAAACTGTCACACTGCAGAAATTGTAGCGATATGACTGACAATATTTTAAAGATACGTTAGAAATCTAAATCACACACACACACACACACACACACACACACACACACACACACTTCTGTTAAATTTGATACAGGAACAAAAAAGTATATATCAGATTTATACCAGGTTAAATATGTATAAGACTGATATATTTCTTTCCATTTCCTAATTGCAAATATGTGTATATTCATTTGTACATTTGGAGGATTTTATTCCACTTTTTCCTTCTGTTCTGATTTCAGTCCTGATTGAAATCAAGGTACGTGTGCTAAGTCAACGCAGTCTGTACTTAATTTATACATCATCACACCTACTGCTAAACTACCTGCAGAAAGTAAATGTTAAATTCGATATATTAGACTCGCCATGGATCTTGCAGTGTTCTCCACTGTATGTGTTACTGTGATCTTATTCTTGGCAGCTAATTTGAGGAACCCTGCACAGCAGTCTCGCAAAGTTGTGTGTTTGATAGCCGATGTTATATGCCATCATATTTGTGGATTGATGATAGAAAGTGCTGATGTTTGTAATGATTCCACATCAGTGTCTAATAAAGCCCCAAAGAGGTATATCAAAGAAAAGAAAGATTCTCAATGTTCATCTTTAAATGTATCCGGCCTTACACGTAAACCTTCGTCTCTGATTTTTGTGAACTCATCGAAACTTATATTTATTGTGTCTGTGACACTAAACTAGACACGTTCGATTAATTTGAAATGCGTAGACATACTTATCGGTCTAAAGGTCGAAAGAAAAGTTATCTCTGCAAAAGCTGCAAGTTGGATTTTTCTATTAAGAATTGTATTTTTCCTGTTATACATATTATTCAATCTGATTCTGATTACGTTCTTTAGTTGATAGTCAAGATAACTGGTTTTCAAACTGACGACCACGTTTATTTTGGAGCCGTTTATGTTCCTCCATCATATCGAAGGTTTAATGCTAAAGATAAAATTGACATGCTTGCATCCAAAATCACTAACAGGTGTACTTCGGAAAAATATATCTCTTAATGAGATACATTAATGCCAGAATTCATAGCATAAATTAAGTTTTTGAATTAAGCGAATTCCATCTCAAACATTTAAATCTTGGTTCAGATTATTTTCCGATTTCCAATGATATCACGAACATTCTCTCTAGATATAAGTTGCCTAAGAAAAAAGTGAAACTGTACAGGGGAATTAATAATAATGGTAAATTTCTGATAGGCATATTAAAAAAATGAATAGAAGATGTGTTGACGATGTGATGTTTAGTTCGACAACTTTCACAAACACTTCTGTTATCGACATTCTAAAATATAATACTTTTTGAATACATGACTTGTCCTACTTTATACAGGCAGTCACCTATTGTTAATTGTTGGCTTTGATTTTTACCGTAAAACCGAACATCTTTTACAAGATGATAAAAAAAAATCATTACAAAAAGATAACGATGATAAGAAAAATAATACTGATACTGGAAAACTTGAAGAAATAGTACACAAGATAAGGCATTCACATAATATTATAGTATACATCGTAATGATGATACCAACAGGCTCTATTCGTTAAAGTCAAAGTGTTTTTTGTTAACAGTAACATTTGTAATAACAATAACACATGGTTTGAAACTAAATGCCTAAATGCCCGCAGAAAATATCACATAGCACAGAATATATATATATATATATATATATATATATATATATATATATATATATATATATATATATATATATATATATATATATATATATAGATGCAATAAACTGACGACGAACAGTACGAAACTAGTAACTAACTAGCCTAAGCGCTTTCGACTCTTAATGAGTCTTTTTCAAAGGCAAATACAAAACATAGTTACGACAAACAAATAAACACAAAAACGTTGCGTTTGTAAACCTCTACATTTCTATCTTCACATGTGTTTATTTGTTTGTCGTAACTATGTTTTGTATTTGCCTTTGAAAAAGACTCATTGAGAGTCGAAAGCGCTTAGGCTAGTTAGTTACTAGTTTCGTACTGTTCGTCGTCAGTTTATTGCATCTATTTTAATTAATCCCTGACAAACGTGATCCCTTGGTGGATCCAGTACGCTTGAGAGGGTTGTTATTCGCCATATGATATGTATTCTGTATCTATATATATATATATATATATATATATATATATATATATATATATATATATATATATATATATATATATATATATATATATATATATATATATATATATATATATATATATATATATAAGAAAATCCTAACACATACAAATAGTACGATTCTTACGAACACAAGTGATATATTACGAAAGAACTCGACTGAACTGTAAACAAGGAAAATAGTTTAGGGCAAAAACATTGAAGAATATGAAAAGTAAACGAAGTCCCCCAAAAGCAAGGGATGTTTGGAAATACTAAATAATCTAGTAATGTGGACGGATAAAAAATGATAACCTGGAAGAATTCTGTTAATTTTAAAAATAAGCAAATTGACAACGAAACTAAAAAAACACCTCCCGAAGATATACATATTACAATAGATAATAGATGACATCGACTATATTCTTATTTCCTCAATTACAGGGTCATAAATTATAAATTGTATTTTAAAGTATTAAAAAGAACAAAACGCAATTGAATGACAATGAATTAGCTGAATATAAAAAGTGAACCTATAATATGCTAATGCCGTATATTTTTTCCAAATAATATATCATAATTGACACGGATCTCGTTCCAAGCTCTTGGCTTGAAGGAATACTCAGACCAATATATAATTGGACAGGGGACCAAAGTTCAAAGGAAAATTTTTGATCCATCATGATTCTGAATTGCATTAATAAATGCTTTGCATTTGTCTTTATAAAAAGGACTTCATAGGTTTCTAGATTTTCACGATATTCTTAAAGGAAACCAAGCTAGATTCAGTCCAGGCTATTCATCAAAATATTCACTGTAAATTGATGAATAGCATACAAATTACCTTGATAATTGTTTGGAGACAGGACTTCCTACATCATGAATTTATTAATAATCCGAAAGGAACAAAATCCACGAAACTTTGTAAGACCTTAATATACAGAAATGGCGTCTTATCATCCAAAGAAACTTTCTGACATTGTTTAAAAGAAGACCTACTGATGGAAAATCACTTATTATTGTTACATAGAATTCATTATTTACTACTTACAAAACAAAGAACTTCCAATTGCACACTCAACATTGAAACCGGTCGCTGGCACAATACACCGTTTGAGGAAAAATATAATCAGTGTGATAAAAAAGATATACTACTTAATTTAGGCCTACTGGTAATAATCCAATTTTCGCCGTGTACCAAATGTCGCCATAATAATAATAATAATAATAATAATAATAATAATAATAATAATAATAATAATAATAATAATAATAATAACTCTGTTAATAATATTATTCTGATGCTTATTTTAGATCGTGCTTTTCAGCTATAATAACTCTTTTTATTTTTTTTAAACAGGAACCAAAACTTTGCGTGCGGTCGCGAGTTATTATTAATATAGAGACAATTGGTACACGGCGAGAATTGGTCTATAATCAGTACGGCTTATGCTACTGAAAAATATGCATACGGCCTATACTACTGAACTAAATTTGGATTTTATCTGTTGGCTCCTTTTTAATCGGTACGATACCTTATTGTACTGTTATATAAAAGTGTTTTAAGAGAGTTGATAAATGCTTTCAAATGTACTAAACCTGCGGCAAATAAACTATAAGGTTATCCATCCAAAAGATAACATATTTGACATAAGTGGTAGACCATTCCAGAGATAAAAGTTTATTTAAGAATGACACAAGTATATAGGGATTAAAATAGCTAATATACATTTCAGTGTTATCATGTCTTCCAGTTTCGTTTTTCATGTAATCAATGAACAAATAAAATGGGCTAAGAGTTTTATGCATATATAACATTCAGGAAGAGATGTTTGTTGCTAGTTGCGAGATTCCAATTTATTTATAAAAAAAAAACTAGTTATTAGTGAGGATATGAAATATCACTTTGCCACTTTTGTGCGCCATATCACATACCTCTTATAGATATAAAGAAAATAAATTACCTTTCGTCTCCAACATCTTGAATATTGAAACAAAATACCCTTCGTCTCTCACATCCAGAGAAAGTACAGTTAAAAACCCTTTCGTTTCCCACATCATGAGATAGTGAAAGAAAATGCCTTATCGTCTACAACATCAAGAAATGGTAAAATGAAACCAAAGCTATACGGATGTAACCTGACAATATTCACCTGGGTGCAAATGCATTACTTATGGTTTGGCCACAAAATGATACTGATAACGAAAGCCATAATGAAATATTTTAATATCTCTAGAAAATTAAAATTTCCAAATTTCCGCTTAGTACTATAGGATTGACTTTTCTATCATCTTAAACAAAATAATATACTAAGTGCTGCAAGAAAACCGTTCGTGATAATTAAGATACATGCTGTAGCTTTTAGCACCCGTTGCTAATGTCTGTTTCGCTTAGGTCGAGTTCACTTTCTTTCTTTGAAAAAATAGCTCCATTTATTTATAGTAAGGTACACGGAGAATACAAAAACGTCAGCGACAACCAACCTGAATGCTTCCCTTTATATAGAAATATGAAAATTGATTGACGCTAATGTTGCATTGCAGAAGTTTTGTAAATAACTGGTATTTATAATTAATTTGTTATTTTTATTAATGATAATTTGGGTTCCATCAAGACATTAAACAAACTATCGATCCGAATAACCAGGTTCATCGATACTGATACTGAGCCACTGTAACTGTTCATAGATTATTCAATTACTTGAATATCCATTGATTGCTTTGCTGATACACAAACTTATAGAAAGTGTTAACAAAACAAGCATGGGAAAATGAAGTTGCCGGGTGATAATATGAGAAAGAAAAGAAAAGTTGAGACTTCATAATAAAACACAAATTACAAAATCATAATAAAATCATTCAACTTAATAAGAGGAAGTATTGTGGCGTGTGGACATATCCCTTGGAATTATATACTGTATTGTGATGTGTACAAAATGCCCTGGGTACAGTAAATTATTGTGGCTTGTGGGCATAGCCCTTGGAATTAGATACTGTATTGTGATGTGTACAAAATGCCCTGGGTACAGTAAAGTATTGTGGCGTGTGGGCATAGCCCTTGGAATTATATACTGTATTGTGGTGTGCATTAAATGCCCTGGGTACAGTAATATATTGTGGTGTGTGGGCAAAAATCTGGGTAGTAGATGTTGTATTGTGTCATGTGGACAATGCTTCAGACAGACGATCCTGTATTACGTCGTACCGGCAAAGCCTGGGGCAGGTGATCATGGATTCTGCTGTAAATCCCTTGGCAGAAGATTATGTAATAGTGTGTGTGTGCAAAGTTCTAGTTGGAAGACATGTGTAGTGGTGTGTGCGCAAAGCCCTGGCCATAGGATACCGCATAGTGGTGTGTGCAAAGCCCTGGCCATAGGATACCGCATAGTGGTGTGTGCGCAAAGCCCTGGCCATAGGATACCGCATAGTGGTGTGTGCGCAAAGCCCTGGCCATAGGATACCGCATAGTGGTGTGTGCAAAGCCCTGGCCATAGGATACCGCATAGTGGTGTGTGCAAAGCCCTGGCCATAGGATACCGCATAGTGGTGTGTGCGCAAAGCCCTGGCCATAGGATACCGCATAGTGGTGTGTGCGCAAAGCCCTGGCCATAGGATACCGCATAGTGGTGTGTGCAAAGCCCTGGCCATAGGATACCGCATAGTGGTGTGTGCAAAGCCCTGGCCATAGGATACCGCATAGTGGTGTGTGCAAAGCCCTGGGTAGAATATACTGGATACCGTCCTTTATAATAATGTGCATATGCCAAATGTTTTGCATATTATAAATAATTACACATTCATTTCCAACACAATTTAAAGAAGAAGACTCAATTTTTGATAAATGTTTAATATAAACCAAACTGTATTGCATTCATGTTCTGTTCATCACCACCGTCGGAAACTCACTTGTGATCTATTATGTTACCATTCCATTCATCACACTGGTTTTCAACGATGGCACATAACATACCTTGTATCTAGGTTATACTGTAAGCCAAATGTTCGTCATGTCGACGTCACTGGTATCTTTCGTATATTGTATCAGGAAGTGTCAGCTGGCGTAACTTGTTATGCTTCTGTTTCATGATGTCACATGCGTTCTGTATAATAATGAGAACTCTGTAAAAAATTCTTTACAAACTACTTTCTGATTTTAAATATTTAGCCAAACGTCAGGTATGTTGCGCCTCCTTGTGTCATTGTTAATACATGATCAAAATTAATAATAATAATAATAATAATAATAATAATAATAATAATAATAATAATAATAATAATAATAATACACTAAAGATAATTTAACTGGGAAGACACTAATATCACCTTCAGCACCGCAATATGTCAAACTTTGAATCCTAAAAGGGCCTACGTCTAAATCTCAGTAGAATTGGCAAAATCATCGTATGTTATAGTGGCAGAGAGTACATTAGAATTACCGACCATAACGGCTGGAGAAACCTTAAGTAAAATAATTAATCTTCAAAGTAAAGTTAATTGCATCATTCTAGGCTGTCAAAAACATGATTTGGGGAAAATTTAGATACAGTTGCTTTTAATAAGTCAGTTAAAATTGAATTTAATGTACCGGTTTACCTCAGAATTCTTTAGTTCGATTTTTCTTGCGAGAAGACAAAGTTGGCTTAGTGAGAACCCAAGGATAGAGTTTTCCATTGCTAATACAATAGAGAGGCCAGATAGCTGTCTTGAAAGGAAAAGAAGGCTACAGTGGTAGGATGCACGATTGTGTAGAAAATATATAGCTTTCAGGCAACATCTTTTGTCAATCCATTCCCGAGAACCTGAGGAGGACAGTTTAAAAGGGAAGTTCGCAAGTAGAGAGTTCAGAATAGAAAGGGTCAGAGGAAGAACCAAGCATACAGGCTAGATGTGAAATATACAAAACCTAAAGAAGAGCGAAGCCAGGTGATACAAGACGGAGTAGACATTTTACTTTTTCACCACTCGTTACTATGAGGAACAAATCTGAAAATTGAACACTGTTATTAAATTCCATTGATGTAAATCTGTTGGATTGAAATTGCAGTTTTTAGTTTATGTATTTTTCAATTAAAATCTATTTTATTTTATTGTTCACGGAGGCTCGTATTTATTTATTTCTTCTCAATAGTCTCGCTTAGTTCTCTGTCAATATTCTATCTATCTACTCACACTGGGAAAGAACATAGGTGAGGTCATTCCCTAGATAATGATCGCCAAATCAATTAACAGGGCACAACACATCAATCCCGTTATTAGTACTCCCACCCAATACCTCTCTCCCATACATTACCCCATCAAAACTTTTACAGAAGAACTTTTGTAAATCTTAAAATTATAGATGGCAATTCCCTACAAATTTAAGACGAAAAATTTGCCTTCCTATTTTGAAACCTCTGTGAACATTTTATATATCCCGGAATATATTATCTCTATTGTTAATCACAGTTGGAATCTATCTGAAAGGGAGTTAATGAAGGTTTAAAATAATCACGCTATTTGCAAAGATACATAGTTTTTTATTCCAAATATCTATTATGTGTTTGCTTCTTCAAATGGTTTCTAAATTCACGTTGTTTTCACAGCATGAGCTTAGTTGGATTCTAATAAAATTCTCTAAAATATTTGTTCTTGAGCTCATAATCGGATTTAAACGCCGAGTCATGTAATCTCTGTATGAAATATAATCAGCTTCAGTATGAGCAAATCTAAATCGCATTACCAAATAGTTCTTCCATACATCGCCCTATCGCACTCTTCATCCCGCCATGAGGCTAGTACTTACTGTAACATGTCTAATCTGCCTAACATTAAGATCAAGGATACGCCTTTGACAAGGAGTTTATAATGCAAATTTGATATCCACGTATATAGTGACCTTTATAAGTATTAAGTGCTACGTACAACATGACAAGTTATCCAGTTAAAATATTTCGTATTTACTTTTGAATAATTAACTTATGGGTAAATTTAATTGCTGGCATTTAGTATTTAGGTGTTTATGAAGTGTTATCATGACAACACAATGTAGTAATAACTAGCTTTTCTTCCATACAATTATGTACGTGGAATTGATAATCATCTGCTGAAGATTTTAAATCGAAGTAAACGAATTGTTATTATGGCAAGAAGCTGTTTCACATAATGTGATTATTATTATTGGTTACCACAAGAAAGAACTTTAATAGGCGAATTGTGCATCTGTCTTTCAGGCAGGTGTCATGTCTTCCAAGCGGAAGAAGCGGAAGTCATGTCTTCCAGGCAGATGTCACGATCTACAAGCAGATGTCTTATCTTCTAGGCAGATGACATGCATTTTCGTGGTCTTTTATTTCACTTAGAAGATCAAGATAAACCACTCCATAAATAGAAATTCAAATATTTTCATTACACTCTGGTTTTAACTTTCTTTTCTTGCATCCATTGCTTGGTGAGCATATATTTTGGAACACCTGACAGTAATCAACACTGTGTCCGCAATGTTCACATAGAACACCTGACAGCAATCAACACTTTGTCCGCAATGTTCACATAGAACACCTGATAGTAATCAGCACTTTGTCCGCAATGTTCACATAGAACACCTGACAGTAATCAACCCTTTGTCCGCAATGTTCACATAGAATTTAAACCCTAGCAAGTGTAAAAGCAGTTATCAAAATACTAATCATATGTAAAAAATTTATTTGGTTCTCTGGAAGTTGCAATCCCCATCCTCTGTTCCAGATAGACTGATGAAGTTAGCTTCTAGTACGAGAGGACGTTGAGAAAGGAAAAGTCAACGTTTCGATATAACATAAAGTAATATATTTGATCACTGTACTGAAACGAAGATGCGTGCAAAGTGAACAAAAGCAATGTTTTGTTCTTATTTTCCTTTTACAAACCGATGTTATGTGAAAGAAAAGAGTATGGAATGCATGAAACAAAGCGATATCATGAAATTCTAGTCATTTCCCTGCATTTACAATTGGAGATTGTTCAAGGTTTATTATTATTATTATTATTATTATTATTATTATTATTATTATTATTATTATTATTATTATTATTATTATTATTATTATTATTATTATTATTATTATTATTATTATTATTATTATTATTATTATTATTAGTAGTAGTAGTAGTAGTAGTTGTAGTAGTAGTAGTAGTGTGTTAGTGTTAGAATTGTTTCATAAATATCTGAGGAAACATCTGTGTTTCTTTGACTCGTTTTTAAGTTCCCTAATGCAAAGGTAGCTATTGCTTGTCAGGCAATAACCGAACGTGGTAGATAGTTTGCTCAGACCATCTCCATACGAATGTCGATATGTCTGTAAATTATATGTAGCTTCACTATCTTATTAGTATGTGTATTATTTGGAAGCTGAGCTGTTTGACTGTAAAGTTGTCTCATATTTCTACAACTTGCTAAGGTGTTCTTAAACTGTCTGGCCAAAGAAACGAAATTTCCACTATAAAGTTGCATTCCACTCTCCAAAATCGTAGTCAATCTATCTCAACATACGTCAATGAGATAGAGGGATAGAAGCTTCATTCAACAACTTCACAAAAATGAATATTATTTTATAAAATGGAGTAAAAAAATTTCTGAACGTCTGGTCAGCTTATGATAATAGAACCGTCAAACAACTTGGAATATTTCGGAATGCTTTTATAAAAATAATTTGAATGTTATTTGGTTATCGGCGCGGCCCTTTCCGATCATACACAATCAGTTTTAGAAAGATGTCATCGCTTATTTACACCTACAAACCCTGTAAGGAATTAAGTACAGCTGCAAAATGAATGATGTAGGAATTTTAAAAGAATAGTCTGAAGCAAAGAGAACTTTGAGAGCAGCACACCAAACGAAGAACGAACGATGAACGAACGATTAACTGTATATCCCAATCGCTGCTTTCCGCAAGTTACAAAAGTTAAACCATAAACGATGAATGTTAACAAGCGATGCATAATTAATCTTAAATGATTGGATATAGGATTACCAATAACCCATTCTTTCCTTAAGTGACAATGCGTCCTTCATATACATTAGTCTCTTTAAAAATGTATTCCGCATCCCCTTGAAGAACATGAACTAGGGGAATAATCTGTCTCATTATCTTGCGACTCAAGGACTCTAAATTCACGAATAGAGCATTGACTCTGTTTTATTTCAGTTTCAAAAAGGATAAGCTCTGAAAAAGTTCATTTTACTAAAATTTTGTTTTCCTTTCCACACAACCAAGCCAGACAAACTCATATACACTAATTTAATTGTTTTCCCATTGAAGGCCGTTTTGAACTTGGGAAAAGCTGCGAAACGGTACTTGGTCGCGAAATACCTAGTATTGCTAGCACTTCCTAACACATTTTCTGTTGTGTGACTTTGGTGGCGTATAGAAGGCGAAGAGCTGGGCTAAAGAAATCCTAACCGAGGACACTAAAAGTCTGTTGTATGATGTTTATAGATTGTTTGATGGGGCTTGAGGAATTCGAGTAATTTATGGCATAACGCTATCTCACAAACTTGATATACCCTTGACCACATGCCATCGCAAATGTTAATATTTTTGGCAAATATCTTGAAAATTTGTATGGCACAAATGATTGCAGTTGCCACATTTTAAAGCCAGACTGCAGTTGTCACAATTTTTAGCGAGATCATAAAAGCAAACATTTCTAAACTAAAACGTCTACATTGGTCATCCCAGCAACATTTGTATGCTGAACTATGAAATGGAAGTTCTTGTTAGGTTTCCTTAAAGACAAGCAATTTCGTGTTTATCGGCATAATATGTGGAAGTTCGTTTGGATCAAGGATTGGTCTTGATAGGTACGGTACGAGAGGACTAAAAAAACTTTTGAAATGGTACACAAACCTTACCTGAAGGGATGTAAAACACATGCCGGAATAAACACAACACATCATTAACAGGATATCGCAAGGCTGTTTGCATTGGGAACGTCAAAATCTAGACTGGGAATTGAGTCTGAATTCAGAATTTGACATGAAATACAGTACAGTTATGTACGGTCATATGATGGACAAATTCTCTATTCAAAATAAAACAAATGTATACAAAGAAAGAAAAACTATAGCAGATATTCCTTGCCCTGAAGAAATGTTGTAATCGGAAGTGAGAAACACAGTCTCGTTTAAGAAGCTTGGAAATTAGCTGTTAGCCTGGTAGTTTGTAAATGTTGTTACTTCTGTGAATTTTGTTTTTTTTTAACTCCTGATTTTCCTCTTTTGTGCTGTGGTCTTGGTGTTATTATGTTTTTTCACTCGTGACATTTTCTGAAAAAGAGAAATTTGCTTTCCTTATTCTTTTTTTCCCTTCAATTGTACCTGTTTTTTCCTGATTGGACATTTCATTCCAAAATATTCACAGGAAGTAGTAGATGGAAAATCATGTTGACAGACATTATTGCTCTGGGAGGAAACAGAGTACCAAGTCTCAAAATAGGCCTGTATAACAGATGATATACAGAATTTGAACTTTAATCAGCGTCTGAAATTCGTGAATGGTTAATAACGTTCGTGAATGGTTTTAAACATTTTGACAAGTGATTGCCGGTTAAGCCAGTGTATGTGAAGCATCCACTCAACCCCACCCCACCCCGCCCCAAACAGTTAACTTATATTTCTCTCCCCTCCGCTTCTGAAAATATACACATACCACAATGACGGTTGAGCTATAAGATGGACCCAGCAGATAGACTTTCATGTAGAGATGATTCAAGATAGTCATTCAGCTTGGCCGTCCGCTTTTTTTTCTGCCAAAAATCTTCTTCTTTGCGCGATAACATACTTTCCATTTAGGTTGCCTGCACTGTAAAGCCGTAGTGCTATTTGTAGTGTCCCTTTTACGTACGTAATCAAACTTGCTAGCAGGAACAAACAATAACTTCACACAGAAATGAAATATTATAGCCTCGGACGAAAGGTCTTAATATAAATAAACGTACATAGTTGGTATATTTGTTTTCAATAACGTTTGAAGTTTGTGTTGATCTATTTATTTGTGTTTGGAATCAGATTTCGATTGTCGGATATGCACATTTGTGTGCACGTGAAGATTATCGCATTGAATATAAATACTTATAAAGCAACACTGTAGCAAAACTAATATATAAGTTGATAAGACTTTCATTAAAGACTCTACAAACTATTGTAATTAATAGGCGGAAACGACGGGCATGGCATTTTTGATTTTTCTATACATTTGTCGTGTCAGGAGAATGATTTGCAAACAAATGAAAACCTGTTCACCAAGACATGGGGGTCAAAATGATACAAAATTGACATCAAACAATTTGATCTTTCTTACCAAGTCCATCACACAAACCATCAACTTTGAAAACGGAACCACTTTTTCGTATTCAGTCACTTAATATATGTCCGCGCCAGCGGTAAACAATTTTCGAAAACATACTTCCCGAAAGCCATGTTCCCATCCAAACATTGACAGCTAACTCAATCACAATTGAAAACTGGTCTTAACTCCTTCAGGTTTGGGATACTGAGCATTGCACTACAAATATAAATGTGGATTTCGGATGTGTATTGCAGGAAAATAAATTGAACCCAAAGACAGAATAATGTCCAAGGCAATTGCCTTTAAAGGCAAGGAGATCATTGGATTGTTCTGAACATTTGCTACGGAGAAAACGGTCAGTATTTCCTACCGAACTTTATTCAAACCCGTTACTAAATTCCTATCGATTCCTTCAATTTCAAAAGTTTAATTTTATTTAGGATGCACTCTCTGTCAACAAACCGAAGTATATCTAACCAATGTCACCATCAACGCTAACCAGATTAAAAAGCTGATCGTCTTCTAGATCCGCATTCACGCATGAACAAGCCTGTAAGTATTTCCAAATCACTAACAAAAACACCAATTATTCTTTATCATTCTGGACCTAGGTCGGATTAAGAACTCGTAATGGTTAGCAAGCCAATTCATATTATTCGTGATTTGAATATGCCTTTATAAACCAGACTACTGTGGACAATCAAATCGAATCCTGTAGACCTATGTCGGATTAAGAACTCGTAATGGTTAACAAACCAATTCATATTATTGGTGATTTGAATATGGCTTTAAAAACCAGACTACTGTGGACAATCAAATCGAATCCTAACCGTGGTAAAAAATTTCACAAATACTCAAATTAACCTTAAAATTAAACAAATTATTTATTATATCCAGGATTAGATGGAAAGGAGAAACTAAACTCTAACTGGATTTAACGATCTTTGACAAATTTTGGAATATAACTTCAGATTTCTTTCTAACGCCATAATTGTCCGGAAAGGGATTACATGACCACTCACCTGGAATGTAATAAATCAAGAAGGATCATAAATATCATATAAGGCAATGGACAATTAACAAAAATCTCCATGTAGAAGGGAAGAGCCCTTGACAGTTATCTCAGATGGTGCTTGTTGTTCCTTGTAGACGGAAATCCCGGATCACTAAATCTCCAAAGATCTCATTAGATGGGTGGGTTGAGCAAATCAACGTACACGAATGCAATGTTTAGTGAAGGCCACAGCCAGTAAATTCAAGATCAGGTAGCTAAAGCTAAAATACATATATGTTCTCGAATGTTAAATGATTTTACAAAGACATCCAATGCAAAAACTCGCAAATCTATTTCTGCAGTGAAACATATTGAGTAAAGAATTTAAAAGAAGTGTTACAAACCAGGAGTCTTTGCTTGACCAAGCGGTATCAAAACCCTGGCGCGAACCTCGCTAGAAGCCATAAGAATACCCCCAAATTTCCAAAGACTTATATACAACTTCAGTTGTAAGTTGGAAAGATCGACCTGTCCATTCTATACCTAAATTTTTCTCTAGTCAATGCAAGACCATATTATTCACAACTTGTCAATTTTCTATCAACCGCATCAGTATAGTATATCTATATCAGCTTTCCGTACCATCAGCAGTTCAAACCGTAGAAACTCTACAACTAACCCTAACGCATGTAATTATTTTAACTACGCCACCTTAGGCCAGTTAATCTATCTTTTCAAAGCACATCACGCCAGTAAAACTGCATCACATTTGCCACCATGGTGACATAAAGGGTATCTCCCGAGTCCCTTCTCATTTATTCCATTGCATAATTTACCGGTTTTCTAAAGTAAACGTGCCACTGCAGTCACAACACTTATGTACACCATTAGATTTTTAAAAGTTTTTCTTACATCACTCCAGGGTCACTCATGCGCATTGGGTCTGAATTCGATATTCATTAACCATGGCGTCAGAGAAACTCACTAGCACGTTATCTCCGTGACATTTACTCCTACTCCTAGCTCATTATTTCGGGCTAAGGAATATTTCCCTTTGCACCAAGTTTATATAATCAAACAAGTAAATCACACAAACCTAAGAATTGCTTAAACGGGGCGCTATAACCAAATGCTCATCTACTTAATTTTATTACAGAAGAATGCTGTCAATTAAATTATTTTTTTGGCAAAATTACAATTAAGACATCAGGAACAGACAAATGCAAGTGTTACCATCTTTTACACTCAATATTGAAGAAAAAATGGCAAACTCTTTACTGATGATTCCAATATCAGAATTATAAAAAGAATTACATAATCTTCAAAATATTGAACTGGCGGCTATCAAATGCGTTCTCAATGATTTTAAAATTATCATCATGAACAGCAGAGAGTGGTTCTGTTACGGATATTGTCGACAAAATAAATTACTTTTTCGAAGTAGCATGTCATCTTTCTAATTCAATTGGAACGAACGGTAGTTTCACCAGATCTATCAAAATACGGATAAACAATAATTTTTAAGAAAAATGAAGCTTCACTTAATCAACGCGAGTAAATAAAAAATATACATGCCAAACACCTGACAAAATTGGAAACCCAATGTCAAGGCAGAATAGGAAACACCAGGATTTGATTACTCTTTATCTAAAATGCAATTCTATAGGATGTGAGAGTTCATCATTCCAGGCTATATGTACTATTTGTAGCATCATTGGTCCAAAATTATGTGACTCGTCTTGGAGATACAGAGATCTTTTCAATCAACATAATCCGTATTAATGTCTTCAAGCAGTTTTCTTCTTACATTTAATGTTGAAAATATGTATGGTAATATTGATTATGAGGCAAACTCTTTTTTAAACAAATTACTTCCTGCAGTTTAAACGAAACATACTCATCATCTGTAAAAAAAAATGGTAAAGGCTATGTTCTACATACTAGTTTCTCACAGCGAGACAGTCATTTCACACATATTTGTGCAAATCTTAAGATAAATAAATCAAGTCTTAACTATTATATCTGCTACATTGAACTGGTTGACGATCAAGACAAACATAAGATATAACGCCTTCGATTAAAAATTTGCAAGAATAAACTAAATCTTTTTTATTAGAATTTAAAATAACATCAAAGCGACTCGAGTAGCCTGATTGGTTAGAAAGGGCTACGAACACAAAGTAGCATATACGACCTTTTGTCCATCACATAAACTAGTGACCATCCGATGATTAATAAACAATTATGTGATGTTCCAGGAATTCTAAGTTACAGAGTGTACGTAAATCTCCCTGGCCAGAGCTAATCTTTGTTTCTGTTACCCGAAAACTGGCTCATAAACTTTTCCTCGACTTTACTTGGATTTGATAACGGCACCTAGCCGTACGGAGACGGTGCTTGGTCACAAAAATACGAATAATATTAACATTTGAATATTATGAAATATAACGTACTCTGGGAGACCACCCATCATTTACAGTTAGTTATTAGTGTCATAAAGAGCATAAAACAGTGTTGTAAATACATTATGGAGTGGGTATCTCAGCTATGTATGCTAGAGTAACAGATTCAAATTCAATGAGGCTCATTTGGAAGACCCAAGTAACTACGTTTGCCAAACAATCACTGGTGCTAAATATGTTTGAGATATGTTTATTTGTAAACGCAAACAAAACGGCAAAATCGGTGTAGTATACAAAACTGAAAATTTCAATAATACAATTAATACATAACATCATCCCGTGTACGTATTAAGTTAGTTTTGTCTACCTTGATGAGGACAACGGGTTCTATCAAGTCTCGTTTAATTGTTTTCAACTCTGCCAACAAAAAAGTAACACATCTCCACTAAAAATTGCAAAATGTGTGATTAGTGGGAAGGCCGATCATTCCAAACTTCGTGTAAATTTTCCTAGTTTTATTTATACATTGATTATTTTTTTTCACAATCATTTCTTATCGCAAAACACATTATTATAGTATTTCGAATTTGCTGCATAGCAAGTAATTCAATTTTTCAAAATTCAGATTACCTTCCTACAGGCACTGTTTCGTCTACCTTCTCTATTATGCTGCATGTGTGTGTGTGTATGTGTGTGCGTATGAATCATGTCCTCCATATCATCAAATCAAACGCAAATTTACATAGATTTCATCCTTTAGGCCTTCATTTAGATATGACGCAGACATTTATGCAACACTTGTTTACAACCTAACGTTTATCTTGTGGAGAAAAAAAAACCGCAACACATTTAGATTTCGTTACCTTCTCGTCCGGACAGGGAAACATATATCTAGTTTCATTGTCCCTAACCGAGAAACTAGATCGCTGTCCCAACTGATGCCTTCTCTATTCTTAATATGACCATCTCCTGCAAGCCATACTAGTGATTTACAAAGAATCAAGGAAATACAAAAAAAAATGTAAGATTGGACCGTCATATTCAAACGTAGTTTTTGCTCACACTTGTACGAAATGATGTAATTTTGCAAATTGATATCCGCTGTTCGTAATTGAAGATGACTGAACAGCTTCAGTTATCATGTGATCTGTTAAAAAGAATATTTTATAAACAACCCTTAACCAGTGTTTTATAATGCACTAATTGATTCATTGTTTTTTTGTGATAAATGGTGCAGAAGAAAACGCAGTCTTTGTTAAAACTTGAAGGAAACTATTTCCTTCCCACCAGAGTGTACATTACAAACAAATGACATTTTTGTTATAACTAATTAGAACATTTTAATTTAGTCAATCAATCTGTCAATGTAGCAGTTTACTAGTTTACAAGTTTGCTTTAATTCAATTTCACATTACCTTGTTTACCCTTTCCTTCTCCCGCTCATGACATTAATTATGAACTTTGGGAAGTGATCTTGCATGTAAGCGTCAGTAACAATTAAACTCAATTATCCCGTCGTATGCTTGTATTATCACATATACATGTGTGAGATTTTAACAGTGCAATGAGCAGTAAATGAAAGCTTTCATGACAGGGATTAATTCTAAGATAATATGTATGTAGAGCTACTTTGTACTCCTTAACGATTTCTCTGGACATTTCCAGTGTTTATAGTTTTAGAGGGTAAACGTAAATTGCTCCAATTTAAACTTCTGGAATTTTAAGTTTCAAATGGGAGCGCTTAGAAACCATTTGGTAGCACTTGACACAGCAAATAAATGAAAGCAAATTAGAAAGAGCCTATTTAAAATCTCGTTTCATTGTGGCGTGTTAAGCTTTTATTCTTTGTAGCAGGTGCGCTCAAACACTTACGAATCAACATTCAATATCATTATATTACTGGATAGATCTCAGGAATAATGCTCCCAGTAAGAGATAAAACCGAAAGGCGAGAGAGGGTGACATTTCTTAAATGATATTTACTTTACTATTTCGCTCTCGGGTATCAATCGTTGCTTTTATGTGGCTGTCATGACTCATGACAGCGTAGTACTAGAACAAAAACCAACTCACAATTCCGATGCCTACAATGTAAACTATATATACTACTGCGGTCTGAGACAACTGTTTGATACATTCAATTATATATATATATATATATATATATATATATATATATATATATATATATATATATATATATATATATATATATATATATATATACGACATGTTAGTATACAGGACATGCTAACTTGCACATAAAATAGCCTAGAATATGATTAAGCATATGTTATGTAAATACAAGCTGTTTCGATGAGAGAATAAATCGAATGAAGAGAGCATTGGAATTTTAACTTGGCTTCAACAAGTGTAGTCATATAGCTACGTTGTCTGCGGGATTTTTATAGTGACGTCTAGCACATGGGCATAACGCCGCAGACATGAAGCATCATGTCCAGAAGATCCTGATTGTAGGTCGACCAGACCTACACTAGTCTCTTGATACTGTACGCCAAGCGAGGTAGCTGTCAGTACCATTGTTTTAGAAAAGTGTTTGGCACGTCACCAAGTGTTCGAATGTCCGAGGCCTTCCGTATCCGAGGCGAACGTTCTAAACACTTAGGTCATCGGAACAGTCGTTTCTCTTAATAATATCATAGGAAATTTATAGTGGATAATAATAAATAAAAATAAATTGAGATAAAAAACAGTAATAACGAAATAGAGTAATAATGACAACATAATCATCATCATCATCATCAACAACAACAACAACAGCAAACAATAATAATAATAATAATAATAATAATAATAATAATAATAATAATAATAATAATAATAATAATAATAATAATAATAGTAGTAGTAGTAGTAGTAGTAGTCTTTATTTGTGACCCTGCCACCGGCCCAAATCACATCCAGGTATGACAAATATGGTACAACCACAAAACAATAATTCTACGATTAATACACTGATTTTCTTGCTTCTGTCGATTTGTTTGATAAACAGTAACAATAAGAAGAATATTAACATTATTACTGATTCTCTGTATGAAGTTATAAAAATGGTGTACTTTGCATTACAATGAATGTATGAAGATACATGTTAAATGTCGCATGTATGATAATCTAAGAAGCGCTCTTTGGTTATCATATATGGGATATTTAACAACCAAGTACAAAAAATCATATACTATAAAGAGTAGTCTTTTAATATAAAGAATATTTTAAATGCTACCTATATATGCAATTATGGGAAAGGTTTCATTAATGAACATGTGTGCCAAGCTTATACTGTGTGAGGCGTTCCAACAATCTACATAAAAGTGACATCTCAGATAGTCTCTGATTTTTAATAAAGAAGCCAATTCTATCACTTGAATTTAACTCTAAATTTTGTTCTTGTTGAAGAATATATTTACAACATTTAATAATAAATAAATAACAATTTAAAAAATGTAATATTAGTGTTCACCATAAGGCCAAGTTTAATCAGTTCCCCTTAGATTCAATTTCCCAGATTGCTAACCTCAGCCGATTGCCTTGAATTTAGTAATTTGAACCAATTCAATATGCTGGGGAAATTTCATAAAAATATGTTTAATTGCTTTTACTCTTATTAGCACGTAGAATTGAAATTTAAATACAAACTAATACACATCTTTCAGAACATTGTAATAGTACAGGTCCTATAACCTGTTTGGTAGATTAAAGTGTCTTCAAACTTTCTTATTTAGTACATTCTGTATATGCAGCCAACCTTATATATATATATATATATATATATATATATATATATATATATATATGTTGTCTATTTTATATATATATATATATATATATATATATGTTGTCTATTATATATATATATATATATATATATATATATATATATATATATATATATATATATATATATATATATATATATATATATATATAACACTAACACGTAGAATTTGTGACCGGTTTCGCTTTATTGCTTCATCAGACTGATTTCAAAACTGAATTCAATTTCATTCCTTACGTCATTAAATTTATTCTGTTTCTAAGTGATCAATAATATATCAATATGAAATAAACAAGATTACATGATACTTACATTTTATCCTGTATTATAGCTTAACGAATTATTGACATGGAAATATACATATAAAGCACAGATTAATGACATTTTAATACACAGAATACACAAAACTGGATCGAAAGATACATTTATCTCTAATGAACACAATCTCAAAAAAGTTTGGGGATAAATAGAGATAAACACTTTTATTAATATTTGTATTATTTTGCATAAGCACATTAGAACAAAATATATAAAAATAAATTAAAATTAAAATTAAAATAAAACAGTTTCTTGTTTCATTAACAAATTGAAATATTTGCAGAAACTAACTGTTACACTTGATGTCGTTTCACTCTACTCGAATATACCATACAATGATGGTATCAAAGTGTGTAAGTGTTATCTTGAAGAAAACGAATATATATGTAAACTATCAAAAGAACGTGTTTGTGCTTTGATAACACTTGTGCTTGAAAAGAACTTTTTCCAATTTGGAAATACAAACATACTCCAAAAATTGGGAATAGCAATGGGTATTCCTATGTCACCTTCTTATGCATCTTTATTTACGGAGAAATTAGAAAATGACTTTCTAAAGAAACGACTTTTAAAACCAGATGCATGGTTAAGAATTTTAGACAATATCTTTATGATATGGAATTATTCATTAGAAGACCTTTATGATATTACAGACTGCTTAAACAAATTACGTCCAGCAATAAAATTTACATTCAATGTGTCTGAAACTAAAGTATCATTTTGGGACATAGAAGTCGTGACAAATAAAAATAATGTCATCGCTACCATAGTTCATGTTAAAAACACGAATATTCATCAATATATTGAATATTCTTCCTCTTATCCTTAATTATGTAAAAACGGGATACCATTACAGTCAAGCGAAACGATATTATTTCGGATGACACGGTTTTTAAATCATCATTGATAGCGTTAGGTCAGCATTTTTTAAAAAAAAATTTCCCTATTGACATCATTAATATTGCTTTCCAAAACGTGTCTTCTCTTATACAACTTGAATCGTTACAATGTATAATCAATAATAGAAATGATGATATTATTCCCTTTGTTATAGAATATTGAATATAATTCATCTCTGCCAAATATAGGCAAGATTATCAATACATTTTGGGATTTATTAAAATTATCATGTAAAGCAAGTGTTAAATCGTTACACGAAAGGAAACTCGCACTTGCTTATAAAAGGCCTAACAATCTTAAAGATTTCCTAATTAATTATAAACTAGAAACAAAAACGCAAACTGGGATCATCAACTAAATGTAATAGACCTATATGTTCGCACTATACTTTTATTAATGAAAATACTTCTTTCAATAGTAATAATATGAAAGAAACTCTTAATATGCATTGTAATATTAACTGTGCAACATCAAATGTTATTTAATTGATCGCATGCAAAAATATGTTGCATCCAATATATTGGACAAACCAGTCAATAAATATCTAAACGTATGAACCAGCATAGATCAGACGTAACACATTATATCGATCAATCATTTTCATCTCATGTTGCCGCACATTTTAACAAGAGTTCCATACATTGCAAGATCTCTCTTTTCAGCCTCTTCCTATTGCTGATTCTGAGATGGAACGTCTGCTAAATGAAACCTATTTTATTCACCGTTTTAATACGGTATATCCAAAAGGTCTAAATTCCAAAACACTATACGACATTCATTAATCAATTTTCATTTTTTTTTATTATGTGCCCTGTTTACAATTAGTTAAGAAAAGTTTTATACTATTTTAATTTACTGAATAACTTGACTGGTTAAAGTATAAACTAATATCATAGAAATAAATGTTATAATTCTATAAAAATGAATGGCTTTGAAAAATGATTTTGTGCTTATAAAATGTTCTGTTTTTTTATGGGAGCTTTTTTATTTATAGTATGTAAAACTGTACAATCTAATTTTACCAGTCCACTTTGTTTGAGACTATTCTTTATGCACAACAAATGAAAGGTGCATGGTGTGTCTGAATGAATTAAATTATTCGTTCTTCTTTATATCTAAATGCTTTCCACTGAAATAAAAACTAATTGATAAAAATAATCTCAAATGGGTATCGATTTAATATTAAATTTATATTTAAACTCGTTGGACAAAAGGATGGAGATTATTAAATGAGTTTCATAAATTCAGTATTAAATCATCACCCATTTGAGATCCTCTATATATGTAATTATTGCGACATTGAAAAGGATTGCGTACTAGTATTAAAAAAAGAACTCATAACATTATTAGATAATAGACTGGCGTTATTAACAGACTTTACGAATTTGAGACCTGTATGTTTGTAATGCATTGATTATTCAGATTCTAGTAAAATACTGACTAAAGGAGACAAAAAGAGTATGGGAAAAATATTATTCAAAGTGAAATTATACACTAAATATTCAAGGCGCAATATGAGAAAGAGAGAGAGAGAGAGAGAGAGAGAGAGAGAGAGAGAGAGAGAGAGAGAGAGAGAGAGAGAGAGAGAGAGAGAGAGAGAGAGAGAGAGAGAGAGAGAGAGAGAGAGAGAGAGAGAGAGAGAGAGAGAGAGAGAGAGAGAGAGAGAGAGAGAGAGAGAGAGAGAGAGAGAGAGAGAGGCCATACTGTCCATTCGATAAAACTAGAACTGATCCTGTTATTAGGTTTTCTTAAAATGGGGTAATTTTTGCAAGTGGGTTAAAGTGCCGTACTATAATATTCATTTCCCGGTACGGATTCTTAAGGTAAAAACAAAGAAGTTCTACATTTACAAATCTGTAAGACAAATGTGTTCATTATCTATTAATATTATGGCTGGAAAGTCATTAATTGTTTGATAATAAAATGGTTATGTATTCAGAAGCGAACTGACTATAATGGGTTAGCTCTCTGATTTAAGATACCTGACACGTAGTTAGGTTGGGTATTGCAAGTTTTTGGAAGGGAAAAAATAGCGACAAAATGTATTGCAAAGTCGTAAAAGATCAGTCTACAGCCAAGGTGGTTGGTGACCTGAAGAAGAAGAAGAAGAAGAAGAAGAAGAAGAAGAAGAAGAAGAAGAAGAAGAAGAAGAAGAAGAAGAAGAAGAAGAAGAAGAAGAAGAAGAAGAAGAAGAAGAAGAAGAGAGAGAGAGAGAGAGAGAGAGAGAGAGAGAGAGAGAGAGAGAGAGAGAGAGAGAGAGAGAGAGAGAGAGAGAGAGAGAGAGAGAGAGGTCATCGCCGACCTATCACCAATATTGAATTAGAAAAGCTTGTGGCCGCAAGCCGATGCTGTCATGGCGGCAATTTGAATTCGATCATTCACTCGGGTGTTCATGCTTTTCTATTCTATATCTTTGATCTGATCTCTTTACTCCATCCATTAATTTCATATTTTATTTTATTGTTTACTGGATTCGGGCAATAACGCTTGGGGATATCATAACGATAACCAGAGAAAGATAGCCAAAGATCCATAATGAGTGTTAATTACACCATCACCATCACCTTCTGACATTAAGACAGTGTAGATAATCGGGGTGGAGATAAAAAAAAATAATTGCAGTGCGGTCGCATCAGACTGACTTCAAAGCGTAACACCTTTAAACAAATCATTTTAATGAATGTAAGTTTAGGTTTCGTAATGTATTTTTCTGCATTTAAGCGCGAATTCTTTAGCCTTGCAAGGCTTGCATTTGGAGGTCGATAACAAAGGCATTACGGAAACTTCAATTAGCACATAATTACAGTTTGCATTCTGCGTTCTTTTAATCCAAATTTATCACTCGTTTTCAAATCTTAAAATCTTAGACGTCATCCTTAACCACGTATGCCCTAGAGTTTAACAGGTATTCGATATTGTATGGATATCATAGATACATGTCATATACATGTACTTACAGTCACATACAAGTTCCATTTACTCACCAAGCTATCCATATTCGTATAAAATAATATTATTTTAGGATGGTATGATAATTATATTATATGACAGACATAGATAACAATGTCGTGTATATCTATATTTTTTGTAACTCCTGGTACGTGATATTTATCTAATTGTTGTAATTTTTTATTCGTGGCTGTATATTACACCGACTATGTTTAGTTAGATTTTGTTAAGAGCGTAAAATTACACACGATCCATAAATGGATGCTTACGTATGTGTTGACAGTTAATAATAATCTTAATAATAAGACTTAATGACAACTTTGCGTTAATT
>JAEAOA010001313.1:187500-192500 GCA_016746295.1 Potamilus streckersoni
ACGACCGCCCCCACAACACCAGTCTGGCTTTAAATGCAGCTACTTTGTCTACCAACCGGAAAACGGTTGTCATTTTTTCCTGAAGGGACAGATCGATTTCATTGAGCAGACGGAATATGTCACACATGTAAGCCAGTTTTGCGACCCATACCTTGTCACTGAAATGTGCTGCCAGCGGTGACTTCTTTTCTGAGAGGAATCTTTGCAATGGCTCTCGTAATTCAAATACTTTGGTTAACGATTTTCCTCTGGATAACGATCTTATTTCTGTGTATAAGAGAAGGCATCTGTACTTTGCTTCCATCTCTTCACAAAGCTGCTGAAAGAGGCACAGTTAAGTGCGTGTGCTTTGATGTGGTTAATAACTTTAACGACATTAATCAATACTCTGTTAAATTCGGGTGATATTATCTGGCTTGCAAGCAGTTCCCTGTGAATGATACAATACGTAGATTCATTCTCATGTGCAACTTCCTTAATCCGAGAAGTTAAACCAGAGTCTTCAAGTCATGGCAGCAGCTCCGTCTGTGCATATGCCGACACAAAAGAACCATTTTAGTTGTCCTGATATATAACCATCCAGTGACTTGAACAGATCTTCTCATGTGATTTTGGTTGGCAAAGATAGTGCACATAACAAATCCTCATGCACATCCTCCTGATATAGATATCGCACATAAACAAGTAATACTGCCTTGTTGTCGATATCTGTGGATTCGTCAACCTGGAGTGCGTACCACGGTGATGTATTAATCCTCACCAACAATTGTGTCTATATGTCTTCAACTATTCCCTCACTGCGCCTAGTCACAGTGCTAGCCGACAAAGGCACACGTGCTATCTTTTCCACAGCAGCCTCTCTTAGAAGTTCACGGCAAATGTCTTTAGTGGAGGGCAGGATCAATTCTTCACCGATAGTGAATCGTCTTTTAGCCTTAGCAACACGGTTAGCCACCAAATATGATGCTCTCAGTGCATTCTCCTTTATTGATGTTGTGCCCTCATGAATTTCTTCTGTCATTCGTGTTCCCGTTTTGTTTTCATTCAAAATACTCCAGGGGATTGTCTTTTAATCCAAGTGGCGGAGCAGTTTTGAAGGTTTTATTGTTTCATTAGAGAGATGTTCGCCGCAAACTATGCAGAGCGGGGTTGGTTTGCGGGAATCACCTGTTCGGATTAATCCATATTTCAAATAGGACTCATGGTATTGTCTGTTAAAAGTTTTATGTTTGATGTTAAAGGCTCTTCTTCTGTCTCTTCAATGGATCTTTTCTATTTCCCAAGAAAACTTTCTAACGACGTCAGTTTCGTACTCATTTTTGCTAATTTGTGGGTTACATTTTGAACAAACACAATATACATTGTTAAACAAGTACCGGTGAACAGAGAGAAGAGCGATACGCACATTCTCTCCACCAAAACTACAACGCCACTGCCGCTTGCAGCAGCTAAGTTTCAGACATGACCTAAAACTGCCCAAATATCACGATATTTTGCACATCCACGGTATGGATGCTGCTTTAGGTGACGTCTCTCAGCTCCCGGTTAACCTCTCGGCCATGAAAGGTCGCACAAACCCGAGAGAAATACACCACAGTAAACAAAATGGAAATAATTTAATGTTCCTTGGGCGGCCCGGTCAGATTTGATCCACAGACCGGTACCGGTCCGCGTTTTGGGGTTTGGGGACCACTGTTTTAAAGTACCTACTCTAATTTTGACGTTAACGGAAGTCATGCAGTTTTATATAATTAATAGAAACACTCCTTCTCTTTATTGCAGCTGATTGGTACGAATATCTTAACCGAGAGTGAGCGTATCGTATGCTTAGAGGTCCAATTAGAAAGGTGTTTCCTATTTCCAATCTTTAATTAATAAATAATAAATTTAACTGGAATTGCATGGAATGAAAATTACAACACTTTCTCATAATGATTTTGTGTCTTTATTATTATTATTATTATTATTATTATTATTATTATTATTATTATTATTATTATTATTATTATTATTATTATTATTATTATTATTATTCCATGAAATGCAGACACATTTAATTTGCACATGCAAGAAACATGAACTCGACCCAAAGCAAACTACACTATGACATCAAGTAATGTGTTGGGGTTTTCTTTTCACTTCACTTCGATTCTGAGAAGCTCTCAGTGCGCGAGAAATATTCTGAAGCTGCGATCGTCCTTTTTTCATGGGGTTTGCCTGTTTCAGATTAAAGAATAGTATTTACCGCTTTGTTTTATGCTCCTCGTCGACATAAGAAACATATTTCATGTGCAGTAAGATAGGTAATTGTAATGTACACAAACGTGTGATAACAGAGGGATCAAGACTTTCTCATCTTGTTGCTTTTTCACCATGGCGGAGAAAACACCGAGTTATTCTGAAACATAACCTGTTTCTCCTAGCCAAGATCTGAATCGTAATTTATAGTTGCAGGTCTCACCAGCCAGAGACTCTGAAGAAAAATAATAAAATCTACCGGCATTGCACTTATATTCGCATTTGACAAAATTCATCGAATTCTACTCTAAATGTGACTTTTTGATATAAATATATTGTGTATGAATAACAAGATATACGTGCAGATCTGGGTATGAAATGTTGTTTATTTATATACAGTTTAAGTTGCTGATTACCAGTTCGTAGTCACCCTATGGATCTGTAACAAAATCTCTCCTATAACTTAAGTAGTTAGAGCGTCCGCTTCGGATGCGGGAGGTCGCTGGTTGGAACCACAGTCGAGTCATACTAAAGACTTTTAAAAGTGGTACTAGCAGCTGCCTCGCTTGGTGCTCAGCATTAAAAGGTTAGTGTTATGACTGGCTGGCCTTGTGTCAAGACATTGTGACTGGGTGGTACATGATGTAACTTGTCTCCAGCATCACGATAAATTGTCACACCTCAGACATCGTAGCGAATTGACTGAATAATTGTTAGACCTAGTTTAAAAGTCTAAATCACCCTCCACCAGATCACACACTAAATTCTCAGTTTCTACAACCTTGTATCATAGTGGCATTCACAGATAGTAGTTATATGTCCTTAGTATGTGTATAATTGGGTTTTAATCCTTGAAATGTCTGGCATTGGACCAATATAGCTTTACGTTTAAGCCAATACTTGTACCAACATTAATTCAGAACTCCACAACAATGTGATATAAACAAAAATAAACATTTTAACGAATATACAAGTGATCTCAGAGCAGTCTTCAAGTTTAGGCATGGGGTTCAATTATTCATTAAAGCTTCTAAATTTGTCGTTGATACTCAGAAAACCAAACGTAAATGGTGTTATGCATTGTAATTCAAAGATAATAGATTAGGTAGAACCTTTCGTTCTGTCGAGTAAGCGTAATGTTAGCAGATAATCATAGATTTTTTTCAAATAATTAAAAAATTTTGATCCACGTCAATATCTTCAAATGCGTTGTTATGATTGCTGTCTTCTAAAATTAAAGAGGACAACCTTGTTTTATCAAGAGTCTTGAAATATGTGTTGGAATTTTCCTAAATGGCATAAAGAATGAATGACCATTCTAGCACAACAACAGTCGTTTTTTATTCAATCAGAAACCTTTTGAAATTTCTTGCACAACGTTACGTTACGTACACTAGATTTTGAGTTTTCCTACTAGGTAAACTTCAATAATTGCGGTGTACAAAAATTACTCAGAACTATTGCATTTACTTTCCAAAATTTTAAAATTTATATATCTGTCAGAAACTGAAAAAGACAAAAACGTCAATAATTTTGTTACGTACAATAAAAAGGTTGTATGCCTTGAATGAGCATGGACGTGGAAGTACACGTGAAATAAATTAAATTGTTTCACTTATTGACGCAAAACATAAGATGTAAAATACACACAACAGCCTTAGTAATAAAAATTCTTGTTTACAACTCTGACATATTCAAATTTAAATTTCCTGATACTCTTTATACTGCATATAAAATGGCAGACTATTGTGTGCAAATAATCTATCAAATAGTTGGAGTCCCGTCAACTAACGTGGGTTCAATCTCTCAGCCCTATCTTAAGATGGTAGCGTCATATATACAAGTATCGTAGCAACCGTGCTTTAAAAAAAATCAATTATACGTACAATGGTACCTCCAGCTTGTGGTCTGGAGTGCCCTATGAACGTATATAATAATTCTTGACAAATTACAGTGCTTTAGCTTAAACGCTATTTATAGTAACTTTAAAACCCAATTGTTGTTTGTCTTGTTTCCTTTGTGATAAGAGTCTATTGCCTGGGCGTGACCGAAAAAGATGTCACTATAAACATTTCTTTATCTTTAATTAATGTAACTGGCAACCAGAGCTATTAGGAATTATGTTTGTACTCCAAAGAGAAAGAAATATTGATTTTTGCGCAATAATTTGAGTGGCATATTTGATAAGCTTCGATCAACTTCTTCACATTGATTGATGCAGACTGCGAGACTGGGTATTGAAATACCGGCTGTTGTGTTGGATTTCTGACATGATTTTAAAAGCGTTAAGTGACTTAGTGCAACTATTGGGGAGGTAGTTTATCAAACCGTTTCATAAAAGAGTGGTTACTTCGAAAATGAGATCAATGTAAAGATGCTTTCTTGCGTTAATTGGGACAAACGGAACGATTGCATGTTAGTAATTGGTTAAATCAGAGAGAGAGAGAGAGAGAGAGAGAGAGAGAGAGAGAGAGAGAGAGAGAGAGAGAGAGAGAGAGAGAGAGAGAGAGAGAGAGAGAGAGAGAGAGAGAATTATGTCAAATCCTGATTAAGATTCAGAGTTTGGCTGTCTTTAATGCGTTTAATTTTTCTAAAGAACAAATTCAACGAAACAGTATAATTGGGTGAGAACTACAAACTTTAATAGAATATGTCATCTTCAACCATTAGTGAGAGGTATTTTTATGTTCTTTTAATTCTGAATAACTTATGGACTTCTTTAAATGCTTATTAATCATAATCAATCATCAGTCATCAGTTAG